>CM068367.1:875403854-875718854 GCA_034769895.1 Magicicada septendecula
TATATTAACGAACCTCACAAAACACGTAATAGAATCAATCCCTGAACCGGCACACAAATTCCACACACGCACAGTTAACACAACTAACATTAATTTCACAACTGATGAAATGGATTTATTAAACAAAGGACTGAAACATAATTTGAATAACAATACAACTAACAACAAAAACCACAATAGACACATACGTGACATAATTATAGACACCGAAACAGCTGTACAAAACACGCATATTAATGACCAGGACCCAATACGTCACGACATAAAACGTAAGCTCCAAAGCACACATATACAACCAAAAAGACACAGCAACGAGATAAAAACACTTAACAATGTAAAACAAAAGTTGCATGAACACAACATAACAATATTAAAAGCTGATAAAGGGAACATAAACGTCATAATAGACAAACATCAACTTAACACTAAAATTGAAAATTTCTTCAGCGAAAATAATATAACCGAAATAAATAAAGACCCCACACTAAAATTTCAAAAACAGATTAACAAATTTATAAACAACACAAAACATATAGTCAAACCTGAAAGCACCAAGTACCTAAAACAAATAAAACCTAACCCCCCTATACTAAATGCATTACCAAAAATACACAAACCTAACATTCCCATCAGACCATTAATAAATAACACACAAGCTCCTTCCCACAAAATCGCCAAACACTTAGACAAAATAATCAGGCAGTAATAACACATCTATCAAAAACAACATCGACCTAGTCAAGAAAACTGAACACATCCACATCCCACACAACTCAACACTAGCATCTTTTGATATCACCAATTTATACACCAATGTCCCAGTTCAAGATACCATACAAACACTAGAACAATTACTCAGACAAAACAACACACCTGAAACACATACAAGAGATCATCACACTTACCAAAATAATAACTGAACAAAATTACTTTAAATACAATAACAAGATATACACACAAACAGACGGTCTCCCGATGGGATCCCCCATATCAGGAATACTGGCAGAAATATATATACACAACATAGAACAGAACCACATAATAAACAACAACAAATACACCAACAAAATCATTTACTGGCACAGGTGTGTAGATGACATATTACTTTTATTCAAAGGCAACACAAGACAAGTTGAAAACTTCCACAAATACATAAACACAATACACCACAAATTAAAATTTACACTGGAAATTTAACAAAACAATAGTATAAATTTTCTAGACCTAACAATTAACAAAACTAACAACACACACACGTACAAAATATACAGAAAACCTACCACAACTGACATGGTTATACACAACACATCAAAGCACCCAACACAACATAAACATGCGGCCTTCAACCATATGCTCCATAGACTAACTAAAATACCCTTAAGTAAACAAGATTATACTGACGAACTCAACACAATCAAATACATATCAATGAAAAACGGTTACAACCCCAATTTAATAAACAAACTACACAAACGCATCAAAAACAAAAATAACAAAATACCAACAACACACAACACAATAAATACATCAAACTCACATACCATAACTCCAACACACACAAACTTGCCAACACATTCAGGAAACACAAGTACAAAATAGCATTCAGAACTAATAATACCATCAAAAAACACATCAACAATACAAACATGGGCATAGACAAATACAATAGAACAGGTGTATACAAATTAAATTGTAATAACTGCAATAGTTTCTACATAGGCCAGACGGGAAGATCTTTTTCATCCCGTTACTCTGAACACTTAAAGGCCCTCTCCAACAACAATATACATTCTGCGTTTGCCACACACATAACCATAGCTACACCAACATAGATACTAATCTTGAAATATTACACCTCTTACCCAAAGGTCGAAAACTCAACACAGCTGAACAGTATGAAATATACAAACACCACACAACACAACCAAACAACATACTAAACGACCAATTCCAATATAAATCACATACACTTTTTGACACAATATACAAAAAACAAACAATAATTTGGATCACCGCGCCAATCCCCTTCCTCTACACACCACCCCCACTATACCTTCCAAGCAACAACCGTTACTAAGTACTGCCAGTCTGTTTCTAAGCTGACGAAGGTGAATACGACGCCGAAACGCGTTCAACGAAAAAGACAAGTAAGTTTCACAAGAGAAAGTTTCAATATTATATAAAGTGTAGTGCTGTGAAAGAAGATGATGAACAAACAAGACAACTATTATTCTTCTTGTTAATGCCCACCCTGTTCTCTCACTGTCACTCTCTTTTCTGTCATTAAAAAAATTCACTTCTACAGAGCTTGATAAAAATTAATGTTAGAAAATTGCTCTGATGTCATGCTAACTTCTTGCAATGGACCAACAAACACATCAAACCAGAACTCACTCAGAAGCAAATATGTGTAGGTAAAAAATTACATAGCTGTAACATTTGTTAATGTTATCAAAGCAGTAGGGATTTTATGTATACTACCGCTGTAATAAACATGCCATAAAAACTTCATAGACTTTATTGTCAGGTTTATATAAAAGTGTTATATATTTGTTTTGTTTCAAATACTAATAATTTTGTTAAATGTACAAAGTGGTGATAAGTTTTGTGAGTAAAAGAAAACTTTATCCTACTTTTTACAAAGAAAAATATTCTACTAATTATGAAAACAAAGTGGATTATCACAAGAATTTAGAAGGGCTTTGTGCAAATGCTGGAGCCATGTGATAGCAGCCTTACTACGTATTATCATGGATAAACAACTTTATTATCTGTATTACTCATCTTTATTATCATGGATTCTTTATCGTTTTATATGAAGAACTAATTAATTATTATATATGTGCCCACATTAATGATATTTTTAATATTTTTCCCTACATTTGTGTGTGTCCATGCCAACAACTAATGAATAAACACAAAGGTCAGACTATTGCAATCATAATTGATTATATTGGTCAAAGTCTTCATGCCCCAGCTAGGTATAACTTCTAACTTGTTTGCAAACTGAGTCTACACAGCATTCTTCTTATACAAATGTAAATATTTCAGTGGTTAAACCAAGTACACGGGTGGGCATCTAGTTTTTCAGATCAAACTAGTGAAAAGATTTGTCACACGGGTTGGCAAGTCTGCTGTTCTAGGAGGGATGCTTGGCATTAAAGTCTCCAGCTACAATGAGGGGGTGGTCGAGGAGAGTGTCCCACTCCTCAGGCAGTGGTGCTGTCTGCTGGCCAGCTCAGAGAGACAGTGAAAGAAGGTGCAACTCTGACCCATCAGTGCCACTGTGCAGCTTTCAATAGTGGGAGGGGGAAGAGGATTGACCATGACTGGAAGACAAGCAGTGCTAGCACCGGTCTGGAGCAGACCAGATGCTGGTGACAAGATGATTACTACCATTAAGGACAGTTAATAATGTATACAAATGAAAACATAAAAGACCTTTAAAAAAATAATTTATTAACACAGAATGTCACATATGAGATAAACAAAAAAATTATATATATATATATATAACATTTAATATTTATATATACATCAAGAAACGGACTGTAGCAAAAAGTGACTGAATATATTGTAACGTTACATAACCCATGCCCAAAAATGATAACGTAATCACCCCACTATAAAGGTCAGAAATGGGTATAATATACATAGTTATAGGTTACCTTGTACTACAAAACACTATAAACTATAATTAAGTGATATAAAGGGTACACAGTGAGAAAGTAAGTGGTTTTAAAAGGAGCATCTCACAGACATGCTGTAGATGGAGAAACAATTAATTGTAGCAGTAGACTATATTGCTACTGACCAATTCTGTGTTTTGTTTGAATTCTGTATAATTTGTATTGTGTAGGCCACAAAAATTTAGTACCTAGGTATAATTTTATGTTTAATATAATAATTGTGTTTGAATATAAGATAACCCAGGGTTAGATATAAAATAATGTATGAGCAAAATGGCTGAGGAAAATAGTTTGGTGTAAGGATACTATAAGCAAATAATAAATAAATACAATTAAAGGAAATAAAAATATTAAAGACCTATATATAAAGTTAAGAGGAAATATAAAGAAAAACCTTATATAAATTAAATTGGATTATAAACAAAAGTTAAAAAGGATTATTTTTCTATAAATAAGAAATAAATTTATAATAATTAAAAACAGCCTATATACTCAAAAGTATATAGATTCACCAATAAAAAAATTCTTGGTTACTAACAGTAACCAACTAACAAGATATAATTTAATTGTTAAAACGATTGGGAAAAGGTACGTTTGGAAAAAGTGTAATGCCTATTAAAACTTGAAAAAAACCTAATGAATACTTTTGGAAATAGTGTGAAATTTAATAAAAATTAACGAGTGGTGTCCACCTTATGTTAGAACTCCTTCAAGTATCAACATTCACGTCCTTTATTCGATGAAAATTTGAAATAATCCAACTACCAGGTCAGGCCTAGTTTGACTGCACTTCGAGATTTTTGGTGAGACTGTATCTTAGAAAAATTTAACTAAATTACAAAACAACTATAACTTTGACACTAGAAACAGCACCATACAAGTAAACACTTCAAGAAAAGAGGTGAAACAAACTTTATTAAATTTTGTTAACCAAAAAACCTTCATAACGAATCTTTGTGCAGTTTCAGTATTCATTCAATGATTTCGTGTTTGTAGTAAAGAACATAACCTGTACTCTAGCGGATAAACCCGGAACTACATACTGCAGAAAAAAAACAAATGTAATCTATTTTTTCTTTGTAAAGCGTAGTATTTTATTATTCATTTCTGACCGTCTCATAACACAAAGAACTTACCCTTAACCCTGGGGAAATTAATAAATAATTCTTTATTGTTTTAATATTTTATCAAGGATAAAAAATATTTTGTTATAATTCCTATGTTTACCAAATAAGATCGAACCAATGTGGTGTTGACCGGGAGAATCGATTATAAGTGTTTGTATTGGGAGAAGATAAAAATCAGTGTATTTAATAAATAAATACCCTGAATAATTTGTTATAAATAATAAAATGTGTATTATTTCTTGTAGAGGGTAGTTGTTACAGAGTTTCAGGAAACCAAGAAGAGGACGAACAGCCGGAAAAGTATTACCGACAATTGGTGTCTATTTAACCTCAAATTGGGATCCAGACGTCAAAATCAGCTGGTCTCATGAGCGACAAAAATTTAAATTAAGTAATTGTATACTCCGGAGATAATATCCTTGGTCCTCTCTCTCCTAACTACGGTTAAACAACTTCATTGAATTCTCCCAAATCACACACAATCGATTTCAGTTTTTTTATTTCGGAAAACATAAATTTTAACCAACATTGGAACATTTGCAAATATAAACAATAAGTAACAGTAAAGAGAAAACGTTACAATATATATATATATATATATATATATATATATGGAATAGTATCTCCACTGTCACCAATTATCTGATTTTTAAATTTAAACGTACAGTTTGAATTTTAGGTTCCTGAAAATGTTCAGTTTACAGATTACATCTTGTTTATGTACTCCATCTGTTTTACATCCTGTATATTTTAAATAAAAATTAATTTTTAAAGTATTAATGTAATGTATGTTTTCAGGAAACAACAATTACAATATCCTTGTTACTTACATATGAATGTTTACTGTAATGTAAATAGATTTATGTAGACAACTAAAATACATATTTTTAAGTTTCGTGGAGGTTATACCAACAGAGTGACTATGATGTATCAAAAGCCATCAAGTTTTCCTATAGTCATAACACTAAATATATTTTAAAAAACTAGAACTATTACCTGTAGTTTCCTTATTCTTTAGTTATTTTATAGGCTTTGCAGAAATAAGTTGCAACTTTTTTTACTGTTATGTGTAGGATCACCAACATAAAACAGTATACATCAAAATTATTATGAAAAATAACATACTGTCGTACATATACTTCATTTGGAAGTACGATGACATAATAAGGAAGGTAGGGAAATAAAATGTGTATGTTTTGTTTTTTGATTGTATGTTGTGTGCTACTTGACAATCTATTCATCCAAAAATTAATAACGTTACGGATTATAAGTTTTAAACTTTTATGTCAGAATCATTATCCTTCATCATTCCACAATCAGAAAATGTTTGGCCGTACCACAAAGCTGTAAAAAATATAAAAGTAACAAGTTATACATTTCAACAATTTACTGAACTTTAAAAGATAACTCATTATATGTCTATTGTTAACTGACTTCAATGGATCGTTTTTACTTGAATTTGTAGCTCAGTGTGCCATTAAGTTGATGGAATACTTCCTTATCTGTACCCTTCATTCTTTAAAAAAAATTGCGTGTATGTAATGTTTGGTTACTTTTTTAAATTATAATGGGAACGGTTGGCTTGTGAGAATCTTTATTGTTGTTAGACATAGGTATCTAGAGCAAGTGAATGAAATTACAAGAATCCGTTGTATTTAATTTTTATTCAGTTCATAAGCCCGTAGCTTAATATGTTTTTAATATATAATCGTTTACATCAACATTAAATACACTGCGAGTGCTGTGTTTTATAATACAAGTGCTATAATTGGTTAGTGTATACTGTTTAGCTATGCTTCTTCATATTAGGTTACAATTTAATAATTACTACATGTTTGTAGTAAAGTTTGTTTATTCTTAGACTGGATCTTAACATAAATAAAACTGTGTGTTTGTACTTAAATCAGATTGGTTAGACAGATGGTTGCACAACTAAATCCTCTCCTAGAAAACAAATTTGTTCACTACTGGTTAGTGTTAATTGATTAAAAATATATCAACAGCGTTTTCTTAACTTTGTAAGGAGGTCATCTTAAGATTGTCAGGTAATCTTATACTTGTTTAGTTATGTTTGTTCTGTTAATAAAGTTTAAGTTGGTACTGTACATCTCTCAGTGTTCTATCACTCTTTCTTTAAATCGGGACCCACCATAAGAATCAACAAACTTCACTTATGATTTATTTTATAACCATTTAAGTAATTACCTGTTTTTTTTAAGTAACTGTATTTAATTACTTTACTATGTAAATACATAGTAAGTTAGATGGTATATTTGTTAGTTTTGTTCCCTTGTAACAAAGGGATATTGGGTCGCTTGTCTTGCGGAGCAAAGATATGAAATTTTGGAAAAAGCAAAATGGCAGTCACTATACCACAATGTTTAACTGTGAGCAAATCTTTTAAGTTGGGTCACATATTAATTAATAAAGAGTGCAGAAAAAGATTACAATAAAAAAAAAACATCACACTTGAAAGCTATATAAGAAAGATGGTATTATGGTTAGGTGATAATAACATTTGTTTGCTTACAGCTGACTACAAAATTTGTTCATGTAGTTACCCCAGTAACACAGTTGTTTATATTTTGTTTGTCCTTGTAAGGTGGTATTGGAAAGTTACCAGACTAGGAAAAAAAATATATTAGCTTAACTTTTTTTATAATGACCACTAGCCCCTTCAAAAGCATTGACAAAACACCTTTTTTTCTGGAGGCCATCAAGCAATGCCTGCCTTTTTTTTGTGCCTCTATGAGTCAAAGTGGTGGGCTTTCATCTTCAATTTTATTTTGGCATACAAAGCAAAGTCATAGGAAGCTAGATCCAGAGAGCAAGGAGGGCTCTTTATAAGAAACTTTTGTCACTTTGATGTGTGCTGGTGCATTTTCATGGTGCAAGCCAGTTTGTTGTTTCCACAAATCCAATTTTTCACTACACATTTTCTCTCAAGCACCACAAAACGTCAAAATAAAAGTCATAATTCACTGTGACAAATTCTCGATGAACAGTGCCTTTGATGTCAAATACAATGATGAGCATGCATTTTGTTCCAAGGTGCATGATGTCATGAGCCATCGTCTTCAAGTGACATTCTGTCAGCCTTCAAAAACGTGTGTTCAACCTAAAAAAGTTCTTGAAAAGCCTCACAAAGCATTTCAAAAGTTGCCAGATTGCAAAGTTTCACACAAAATTTTATACAGGCCCATTGTTTGAATTCATCAGTCATCAAACAAGGTAGTGATACAAGGTTGTAAAACGTTTTCTCTAGACTAAACATGATAACAATTGCAACAAAAATGTGTACACAATGCAACAAAGCTGACAGAAAGCTTGAACGCAATAACCACCAGTGTCCCATTCACTACAGTCACTGCAAGTACAGCCTGGAAACTTTTCAGTACCACCTTGTATATTTTGTATTATGACTTATTATTTTGGCAATACGTAAATACAATTTGGATTTAATACACTTGTCAATCCTAACATTCCATAATATTTATGAATGTGGAAATATGGTTTCATTTTGTATTGATTATTTTACAGAAATAACATGTACTTAGGGAGTTCATTTTCTTTTAATCCTATCTTTTATTAAAAGAAATAAGTTTTTCCTATGGAAAGGGAGGAAAAGGAGTATGTTGACTGAGAAGAATGAAATTCTATGATTGGTAGCATTGCTACATTAAAAAGATAAATAATCTTTATCAGAAAAAAATTTGAAAGTATGGCTTGATGAGACGTAAATAAACCTCTGATGTAGTGTCCAGACTAAAGTATGGAGGGACACCACTGTCACTGTCAAAAACCTCAAGATGCATTCAAGGCTAAATTTATGTGGGACTGAAGGAAGCAAATTTTAGAGAGCTTAAGCTTGTTTTATTTCACGCAGGTGGAGAAAAAGGTTTTATTACCTAATGAAAAAATTCCCTTGCCAAGAGTTACTGACTACCATTATGAACAATAAAAAATATGAGAAATAGTTTGAGGTACCAAATAAAAAACAATTCTGTTATAATTATAGACAATACCTCTCCCCATACTGGTCTAGAAAAAAGGAATCAGTATCAATGTATGGGAGGAAAGAAAAAAAATTATGTACTGGGTTCAGGCAAAACCAAGCTTTTTCAGAGGACAGTTTGAAAAGGATTATTACATTTGTGGAATGAGTAAAGGCAATATTCAGCAATGTATGTTGATAAAACTGAAAAAAGGGCTCCTTTGTGCTAGCTTCCTCCATACCATTGTGAACTCAACCCAATAGAATCAATATTGATAATGTAGTGCCACCTATACCAAGAACAACAAACTTTCAAAATAAACATGGCGGAAGGACTCAGCAGTGACGCTCTCAAGTCAGTAACAGAAGAAAAATGGAGAAACTACTGCAGACTCGTCGAAGATGCTGAGAAGAAAATAGTGACAATGGACAACCTATAGGATGACACTGAACCACTTGTAATCAGGCTTGTCATATGTTATCTAGTTTAAGCAGTGTAAAGTGATGGCTAAAACCACAATTCTATGTCTAGCATTGCAAATAAGAGAAAGACAAGTTATCTCAGGTGTGTGTGGGTTTTCTACAATGTGTACAGTGCTATATACTACAAGATGAAATAAACATATGACTTCACCAGACCAATAGGAATGTTTCTTACAATACACACTAACAAGTGTTTATTGTCTCACCATAAATGTATTACCTCAAAATAAGATAGTTTACTAACTAAAACATACAAATCATTATAGTACACATTACTGAAAATAACAAACTTATTATAAATTACAAAGTACTCAGGTAACTATTATAAAAAGTAATACAGTAAATATTTTAAAATAACTTAAAAGTCTACGATAAACTTCATAACTGTACAATCATGTGGTGTGTCAGCTCTTTGTTAGTGATGCTCAATATAAATTTATATATCTTAAAAACCTATTAAGTAGAGTTTTAGAAACTAAATAAAAATTAAACTTAATTGCTTGTAATAATTTTATCTGCTTACACTAGATACCTATAACCTAAGAACAAAAACACTTCACAGGCAAAAGTTTTCATAACCAAACATTACATATAACTTCTTTGACAAAGTGAAGAATACATACAAAAATTAAGTATTCCGTCCCCCTACATACTGCATTACACTACAATTAGAAGCAAAAACATTCCATTTAATTAATTAAGAATAGAAATATGACAAGTTATGTTTGAAAGTTCAGTAAATTGTTGAAATGTACAAGTGATTGCTTTTATAATATTTTTTCCAGCTTTGTCTATAATAAAAATAATTTTAAATTCTGTGGAATGATGGAGAATGTTTCTGACATTATTATAAAAATTATAATCCTGTAACTTTGATTTTTGGATGATAAATCTTTAGGTAGTGGAGTACATAAGTGTGAAAATCTGTTCAACACACTGCGTTTCCCAATCTTAGCTATTGTATCATGTGACTTCTGAAAGAGGTATGCACACAATTTCTTATCTAAACATGAAATAAACACCCACGCATAAAAAAATGTGAACTTCCAATAAGCCAAATTCTCAACAGCATTAAATTCTTTCAATGTAACAAAGTAATAATACAAAAATGTATTAAATGAAGTCCTATTTTTACACTATCCATACTGTCTGGCCGCGACTGGATGATCGTAGCTGCTCTCCCCCACCATGCGGTCGCTTGTAAGCGAGGTAGGGTGAAATGTGTGTACTACCCGTTTGGTTTACCCCCACTTAGCCTACCGCAGTACCCGGCCATGCTTCTCTCACCTTACACTATGCTCGATCATCGAATCGTGGCCAGACAGTATATCCATACAGATTAGTATGACTTTTTTCTAATCTGGTATTTCTAGTTTTTGTTTTAACTCTTTTATCTTAGAATCTATGGTATAAAAATACTTCATTTTTGTTAATATATTCTTTGCTCTCTTTATATCTTTTTCTTCAAATGCTTCTTGAACTTCCCTAGAAAACAGAGATATGCTTAATTATTTTTTTTTTAATTACTGTTTCAAAATACACAAATGTAATGGCTATAAATAAATGAACAAAGTTGCTGTGTCTTCAGAATGATCTACATCTGCCTCTTAAACACACAGATATGTAAACACATTGTTTTATTTCTGACACTACTGCATATCTTGATTATTACTGGGATGATTCATTGATTATAGTAAGTAGTTTTCATTAATGTCTTTATAAATTTACTGTAAATTGTTCACAGTTTATCAATTTAAATATAATAGGCATCACATTTTAAGTTTCAAAGTTGTGTACAAAACCAAATGAACGTACTAAATGTTATAGCTTGTGTTTTAAAACGGGGTAAAAAGTCAACAGCACAGTACTAATAAAATTTAATTCAAGAAACAACTAGACTTTTATTATTTTAATGGTACAATTATTAACTAAATGTAAAACATACCCCAAGAAATCTAAGTATACCAACTGGTCAGTTTCGAAAACAAGAAGAAAAGTACAATTTATTGGAAGTCATCTCCCTAACCATATGTATTATTTGATAGTCCTTACCAACACTAAACTAGACAAAATCTACACTCAGTCTGTAAAGATGACACTTCCTTCACATCTTTAAAATATTGACTGGTTGTAATATGTGAAATTTAATGTAGATATTAGCCTGTACTGAAAGAAGTTGAAATCCAAATATAAAACAGTTTTATATAATTATAAACTACAGTAGAGCGTCGATAATCAAAACGTCAAAAATCCGGAGCATCAAAAATATGGACCTTGTCCACAGAAAAATTCGATTCGTCGGCAGCGGTATCAAAATCGAGATTCCAATAAATCGGGAACGTTTTGCGCAAGCTTGTTCAAATTACTGAATGTCTTTGAGCCTAGCCTCTATGCAGTGTTATAGTAGACGGACGGGTGGAAGAAAATGTGTTAGATGAAGTTACGTCATTATTAAAATTAATGCCAGGTTTCGAAGACTGCGACGAAAACAATGTAAGCGAATGGTTAGAAAGTGATAAAAATGACCATGGATTTCAAATTTTAAATTATGAAGAAATAACTAACACTATAGCTGAGGTCGAGCCCCCAGACGGTAACGAAAAGGACGAAAGTGAAGATATCGCTGATGAGGCATCAGCCGCGCATTGGAAACTGCAATGTCTTGGCTGGAAAAGCAGCCCGAATGCTCTACTATCCAACTTTTGTTACTAAAGAGACTCGGAGACCTGGCCTCCAATAAACCCATCTCGAGCCTTGTTTAAAAAAAATTAGCGTCTTTTTCATAGTTCTGATCTGTGTAATGAAATTTCTTCAGAATTTGTGATTACAAAATGTTTTATACAATATCTGTGTAAGTGTTTGGAATAAATATATCGAGAATGATGTTTCTTACCTAACGCTGAGTTTTCATAAGTACCCCGTCTATCCTTATACTTTAAGCAGTAATTTTTTGTAAGTTATATGTTTGAAAATCCGGACAAATCGATAATCCGGACTGGGTCGAACACCAATTAGTCCAAATTATCGACGCTCTACTGTATATATTACGAGGATTGTTCAACAGAAACACATTCAGAGGCTGTAAAGCATTTTTTATTGAACAATTTTAAAAGAAGTCTCCATTAACATTAAGACATGAGTCCCACTGTTGCACTAATCTGTAGATTCCCTGCTGGTAAAATTCTTGCGGCTGCGGAACTATTCGCTAATAGCAAACTCTACCTCAGCATCCGATTTGTACCACTGTCCATTTAGTGATTTCTTTAATGGGCCAAAAACATGATAATCGCACGAGGACAAGTCGAGACTGTAAGGTGGATGTTGTAAGACTTCCCACTTTACGACCAAGCAGATCTTGAATCGTCTGGGCTACATGGGATCGAGCGTTATCATACAAAAGAATGACACCATTTGTGAGCTTCCCGGGACATTTATTTTTGATGCTGACCCGTAAATGTTTTACGCTGTCTGCATATCGCTGAGCGTTGATGTTGACACCAGGTTCTTTAAAATCTGAGAGCAGCACACCCTGATAATAAAAAAATATGGTCACTGGTTACGTTTCCTGCTGAAGATTGGGACCAACTTTTTTCGCCTTTGGAGATTGTGCATGCTTCCACTGCATACTCTGACGTTTGGACTCTGGTTCGTAGTGATAACACCAAGACTCATCACCAGCAACAATTTGGTGTAGAAAGGCATTACCTTGTTGTTAATAGTGCATCAAATGCTGTAATGATAAGGTCGAATGCAAATTTTTCTGCTCATCAGAAAGCAGTTGTGGAATCCATTGAGCAGCAAGCTTGTGACGGCCAAGACTATGAATGATGGAATTAACAGTTCCCATGCTGATGCTCAACATTTGAAAAAGTTCTCTAACTTTGATGCGCATAAAGCAGTTTCCAGCTCTCACATTTTCATCTGATGTTGCAACACATGCAGGTCCGGGACGGGCCAAATCTTTAGTGGATTCTCTTCCTTGTCGAAATTTATTGCACCATTCAACCACTGCCATATGAGAATAACTATAGTCACCATATACAGCTTTCATTCTCGTAAAAATTTCCATTGGCTGATGCCCCTCAGCGGCCAAAATCTGAATAACAGCACCCAAATTATCTCTGGATGGATTTTCTATCATAGATGCCATTTTTCATCCCAGTCACTTGGAAAAGAGCAACTGCGTATTTTTGACAGACAATATAAACAAATGAATTCTGTTGCCATGGCGACGAAGTCACAGCAGAGTAGATCAAACATGTTTCTATTGAACAATCCTTGCAGTATATAACATAAAGTGTTTTACAGAACATCTTTCTGCTCAACAAGTACTTGAGAGAGCTTTTTGCCTTCTAATTACTCATATTCTGTACTAGCTGCCACAGAGATTACTTTCATCAACCATCTGTGTTTGTCATCCGCTTCTATTACTGTCTTTCTTTATTAGCCATTATTCTATATACAAATAAGACAGAAATACAGTCAAACTATCCCCTGTGATTCACTATATTCTTTTTATAGTAAGTGGGAACACGTTTATTTCCACATCGCCCAGAAAAGATTTATTTACAGTTTAAGAAGTACCTATACTTCTTGATATACTTATGTGATCAATTAAGTATGTGCAGGTGCTGCAAACTTTCAAGAAACAAGTATGTGTTAATGCAGAATTAATAATAAGCTCATGCTCCCCCCCCCCCACATTCAGAGGTGAAATAAACTACTGAACTAGAACTGTCCTCCTATGACAAATGTATACTCAATCATACTAACATGAATCACAGTAAGCCAATTTAAAAAAGCATTTTATGACTTTCAGAATGTTGGCTGGGAAGCACATATTTATGATAAACTTTATAATTGTAAATAATTACCAGAAATAAATTTTTTAATGTGTGTTGTGTGAGTACAATTAGTTAAGCCTTGAATTACTGAGAGAAGTTAAAACTTTGCCAAAAATTTTCAATATATACTGAAATTTCTGTTTAATCGTTCTATTGGCAAATAATTTTCACTGTAGAGTTTTTCCAGATAGTTATTATACTGGTTACACTGTGACAGTTGGGAATTGTTGTTAACAGATAGAAAGCCTCAAGGCATGTCAATTCAAGAATGTACTGAACTAATTTGTACAAATGTATGGACTGTTTTCAAAAAGAAGAAGAAATATGTTTACATTTTTTCAATTTTTTTAAGAAATTTTTTTTTGTATTTAAATATTTTTGTGTTATATTTCTTATCAATAGGTTCTGCTACCCTGAAATTTATTATATATTCTACAGAATTACAAATGTTTAAAAAGCATCTTTAATATCAAAAATCCCAAAGTATAAAACAGATTTTTTTTAAGGCAGTCTCACAAATGCAAATATATCTATGTTTCTTAAAAAAGTGTGTGTGTGTGTGTGTGAGAGAGAGAGAGAGAAGTGATATTTACAGAGATTAAGATGAAGCCAATCCTTACATGTAATGTGTAAACTTCTGAGAGACTAATAATCCATTTAGTATGGGAAAAGGAGGCAATTTTGAATAATACGAAAAACGCAGTGATAATACTAATGTATAAAAAAAGGTGAGTTTGCTAACTGTAACCATTTCAGAGGCTGGATGTCACTATTACTATTATGTATGATCAGGCCCGTATTTAGATATTGTGTGCCCCTGTGCTCTAAGTAATATGCCGCCCCATGCACCCCACACACAAACTTACGACTCAAACAAGGACACAAGCCGTGATTTTACAGACATACCAGCTCAAGTTGAGTACATTATAATAGGTAAACATAAACATATGATGGCAGTCTGTTGTAGCGTTGTAGGTATTACAAGTTACAACGTAATTTTAAATGGCGTAATTCTCTCGACATTGACATATAATTCATGTAGGATGTAGTCTACAGAAAATTTATTCTTTTTACTCTTAATCACAGTTTTTTTTATATTTCACAATTTCATCTTGGTTTTTTAAGGGTGTCATCTTCTTTTTGTTTCTTTTCTTCTGCCTTCCGTCTATATGCCACCTCACTTAGTCTTTTTCTTCCGTCCATTTCAATTTTATACTTAAATATCGATTTGCAATCCAATAAAGAACTAAAGAAGTAAAAAATAAACTCGTACTTTTTTCATTTCACTTCACAGTTTAATAAAAACTAACATAACCTAGTTGAATAGAATAGGCAAACGGTAACACTGAGCGGCGCGCGAGCCAGACCAGAGCGGCAGCCAACAGCGCAGTGTTGCCAACAAAAACCTTCCCTACCTCATTTATATAGACTAGTAGCACTAATAGAACAGCAGCGGAATACTGGATTTGGAATGGCAATATGACATATGAGTAAGCGGAAATAACCAAGTGACAGACAGGAATGCAACGTTTGCTTCCTCAACAGTATACACTGCTCGCAACAATCTACATGAATGGCATTGATTATCTGATTTCATAAATCGTTGCAATTACATTGGAAATTATTTTAATAATTGATTCCTTCAATAGTTGACCAAATGTTATAATTATTGGTGACGAGACGATTAATTGCCAATTATTCGTCACCAATAATGATTTTAATGCATTGGAAATATCCTTTCATTGTGAATCTAAAAAATAAAAATCCAAAATTTTGCCACCCCCAAAACTTGCCGCCCTGTGCGCGAGCACAGAATAGCACGTGCCTAAATACGGGCCTGTGTATGATAAATATACAATACATAAAAGGACAGAAGACAGGATAGAGTTAAGAATAAAATTGGCATTGGGAGCATATGGGCTAGATTTAACAATTTTTCTAAAAATTGTTACCTTTGCCTTAGCCAGCTTTCAATCATTGTTAGCTTTGTCAGAGGCAGTTGCGAGGAGTGGTGACAGTTTCTTTGTAGGAGTTAGTTCTGTTGTTTGAATTGGCTGAGAGATCATTGTCATGTGTGCGATATATCATGTGTTTAAAAAGTGTATAGGATATTAATTGTGACTGTTTATTTAGAATGTTGTTTTGATATGTTTACATAAAACCAAAGGGTTGAAAAGTAGACTTGTTTCAACAACTATAAAAATATGAAAACAACATTCTGTATGAACACATTACACACGTAACAACAATGTGTCAACCAATTTAAAGAACGACGCTAACTCCAATAACAGAAATGACAGCACTCCTAGCAACCAAGCTCACAACAAGCAAAAGCTGATGAAGGCAAAGGTACAATTTTTATCTAAAATATTAAGTATTTCATATTGGAAAATTGTATACAAATCACTAATCATACCCGGCCATGTCAGGGACAACAAAATTCAAGATTCCTAAAAATGCAGTAAGCTGTATCTTGAAGTAAATGTAGTATCTTGAAGTAATGCAACATTTGTAAGATAATCAGAAAAAACCTGATGTATGCGGGGCAAACTGATGGATCTCCATGCTGACAACAAGCCCACACATACATCTTGATTAATCCGTCACTTCTTGGCAAAAACCTAAGACAACAGTTGTTCCCCAACTTCCTTAATCTCTTAATCTAGCACTGACAGAATTTTCTTTATTCCCCAAATTAAAAAATGAGGTTGAAAGGCCTGTGTTTTCAGTTGAACTGACTTGATAAAGGATGCTTTGCTAGTGTAACTGCACTGTGTCTGGAATGAAGAGTTGCAGAAATGTTTCAAAGAATGAAAGAAACATTGAGAGCAGTGTACCCAATGCAGACTGCTTCGAAAGAAACAAGGCTTCTAAGATAAGTGCAAAATATTTTATTTCAAAAATCAGGAATTTACACACACCTTGTATACTAACGATGTGTTCACAGTTTTATATTTGCATTTGAAAAACCTGTCTCCCAGAGAGGCACTGAGGTATCTTCTACGTACTTAAGAATGTAAATGAGAACAGGGACAATACTAATAGACTACTGTCAACTTTCCACTGTGAAAGGGCAAGTCCAATAGGAATCATCTTGGCCCTACTGCAGCTCAGCTTATAGGTTGGGCAGTTTCTACACTACACACAACCTGGAGAAACAGAATGGAGCTGATATCCATTCCTTTCTAAGAAATATGGAGCATAATTTTATAAAAAGATAAAGTAATCAAATGAAAATCTGCAAATTAAGTAGTATAATGTCAATTACATCTACATATAACTTATTCTTTTATCTTTGGTTTCATGTGTCTGTTGATCATTTCACACTTAAAATCTGTTAAGAGATTTGTTTTGAATTCCAGAATAGTCAGTATTGTTACGACGGTCTACTGATCGTTGTATGGTACAGTGGAAAACAAAATACAAGACACCAATTATGCCACTAATCACCAGCTTTAATTATCACAAACAGTTTGTAATTAACAAGACAGTCTCTTACAACAAACCAAATAAAAATTGTTCACACGCAATAAAAATGTTAACTAATATAAAACACAGTTGTATTACAATTGTCTCGCACAATTATAAAACACATAATCCTTCGCCACAATAATTCAAACTGCACTGTGTAATCAGAGAAACTCGTAGATTGTTCTGTAATGTTGTACCAATATTAATAATGAGTGTTTTATGAATTCAATGAAAGCTAATTTTCTAAAGGTACTAAACATAGTGTTACGGCATAACTCACTGTAATACAATTGTGTTTTAATATTAGTTGACATTTTATTGTGTGTGACCAATTTTTATTTGATTTGTTGTAGGAGACCGTGTTGTTAATTACGAACTGTTCAACTGTGAAAATTAAAGCTGGTAACAGTGGTTATTAAAGTAGACCATCATAACAGTGGTGTCAAAAGTGGGATTCGCAGCCAATTCTCGCTTTCCCAGCTTCTGAAGGGAAGTACATCATAGATACAGAGGCAAGCAATACTGGTCTAAGAGCAGTTTTGTCTCAAGTGCAAAACGGTGAAGTACGAGTAATAGCATATTACAGCAAGACGCTTTCTAAACCAGAGGGAAATTATTATGTTACAAGAAGAGAGTTGCTGGCAATTGTCCGAGCTTTGGAGCACTTCCATAAATACCTCTATGAAGGAAATTTTCACTACGCACCGACCATGCCGCACTTGCATGGTCTTGAGATTTAAAATTCTGGACGGGCAGTTGGCAAAGTGGCTCAAACGTCTGCAAGAGTACAACTTCAAGGTACAACATCGACGGGGGCGCCTGCATGGTAATGCAAATGGCTTATCATGAAGACCGTGCCCGGAAGACTGCCGACATTGCCACAGAAAGGAAGAACAAAACGGCAGCGAACATGTTCAAGCCATCACTGTAGATTTCCTGGCAGACAGCTGGACAACACAAGACTGTCGACAAGAACAGATGACTGATGAAGACATTGGACTGATCTTGACAGCAAAAGAGGAAGGTCGCCGCCCGGATTGGCAAGATATCAGCCATGGTTCTGAAGTGCTGAAGGGCTACTGGGCACAATGGGAATCACTTACCTTAGAAAACGGATTGCTGAAAAGGGCTTGGGAAAGTGCAGATGGACGAGATGTGGTCATGCAGTTGATAACAAATCCCCGAAGTAAAGTGCAGTGTGTTTTGAAGGAGATGCATGATGGAACATCTGGAGGCCATCTTGGCATTAACAAAACCCTTGACAAAATATGGAAGCGATTCTATTGGCTTCATCTTCGCCACGACGTAGAGAAATGGGTTCGGATATGTGAAATATGTGCTGCAAGCAAGGGCCCACAAACCAGAAGCAGGGGAAAAACGAGACAGTATAACGTCAGACTGCCTTTCGAGAGAATTACCATAGACACTGCTGGGCCATTCCCAGTTACTGACAATGGAAACCGGTACATCATGGTTGTAGGTGACTACTTTACTAAGTGGGTGGAAGCCTATGCAATTCCAAATCAGGAGGTTACCACTATGGCAAAGCACTTGGTTCACAACTTCTGTTGCCATTATGGAGCCCCTATGGAAATCCATATGGATCAAGGGAGAAATTTCGAATCAGGAGTGTTTAAAGAAATATGCCGTCTACTCGGAATTTGAAAGACCAGGACAACGCCTCTGCATCCTCAGTCAGACGGGATGGTTGAGAGATTCAATAGGACACTTGAGCATCATCTTTCGAAGGTTGTTGATGAGAATCAAACAGACTGGGACCAACGTATACAACTATTCCTCATGGCATATAGATCATTAGTACATGACACAACCGGCATGACTCCAGCAAAATTGGTGTTTGGGCGGGAGATTCGTCTTCCTGGAGTCTCCATGTTCGGATCACCTGAGACTCAGTCCCAAGAACCACAGAACTATTCCACGCAATTAGAAAACCAACTGCGAAAAATGAATCGCTTGGTAAGAGGACAGCTGAAGATTGCCAGTGATAAAATGAAAACTCGGTATGACATTTGCAGCAATAGTATGGGTTTCCAAGAAGGAGATCAGGTCTGGTTGTTTAACCCAAAGCACCATCGTGGTTGCTCACCTAAGCTTCAGTCTAACTTGGAAGGACCCTACACTGTGAATAAAGAATCAACGATGTTGTTTATCGGATTCAACAGGAAGGACAGCGAAAGTTCAAGGTTGTCCATCTAGATCGCCTGACTTCAGAGACGGTTTGCCAGTTCAGGACGAACAGGCCTAAGGAGGGGGCAGTGTTACGACATCACAGACAATCTACGTGTTTATCGAACTTTCCAGAGGGATCCGGAATGTAATGCGTGTGGCATACATGACTCTCGACGCATTTGCTAGACTGTTCTAGAATTCACACGGCCGCTCGCTGACTGTGTCAAGGCTGCAATCAATAACGACGTAATGTAGAGCATCTTACGTAATATGTGGAATAATCTAGTATTTCAGGGGGGGTATAAATACCAGTACTCAACAATGTTCAGTTTCAGTTATAGTCACGATATATTACAGTGTGGTTCGAGTTTATTGTCGCGTGATACTGTGTGCGTTCAAGTGGTTAGTGAAATCGGGCGGTATATTGTAATACAATTGTATTTTAATATTATTTGACATTTTATTGCGTGTGAGAAATTTTTATTTGGATTTGTTGTAGGAGACTGTGTTGTTAGTTACAAACTGTTTAACTGTGAAAATTACAGCTGGTAATTAGTGACTTAATTGGTGTCTTGTATTTTGTTTGCCACTGTACCTACGATGATCAAGTAAACCGTTGTAACAATATCATGCACAATAGAGATTATATTCAAAATGTAAAGAATTTTATTCTAAAAGTTTCTGTTTCATAATAAACAACGCTTGTATGTGTTAACAGGTTACATGTTATTTTAACCTTAATTTCTTATATTTTGAACCCCTGAAAAAAAAATATATATATATTAGTTATTCTGAAAAAACATTTTTCTGCACATACATTATTATTTTGATATATATTTTATTTACCTTATTAATGAGTCAATACATTCTTTATTTTTTAAATTCAATTGTCTTAGCACGTCTGCATCCTTTTCATGTTCAATTTCTTCATTTCTTTCCATTATTTCCATAAGAAATTCTTTGTCCATTTCTTTTGCATCTTCTTCAATTGAAAGCCCATTCAGTTGAAGCAAATACATACCTCTCTTCAAAGGATTTGTTAAAGTTGAATATGCTTTATTTACAAGAGCAGAATACTCTTCTGAAATATTTTTTTCTTCCTGGAAATGAACAACATATTATTAATATATACATTACAACTAAACACTATCATAATTCGCTTACTTCATTTTAGACAGCAAATTTTATATTTTAGTCTCCTTTAATATGCATCATGCAATTTCTTCAATCACATGATACTAATTATTAAATCCAAACATATGAACCATGAAAAAATCAAACTTAAGCTGACGAAAACGTAAAATGGATATTGTTGAAGCTTGTTTTTTTAATTTTATGGCCTCCCCAGATTTTAACGTTACAAGAATTTCAAAGTTAAAAAGAAAATGCTTAAAATCTGATTGCAGACCAAACTAAATCATGAAAGGTTAATGCTACAAGTCAGACCCTTGATTTACTGGGATATCTCATTTAAAGAATGCTTTGGGTAAATATGCAGTTGTATTTATATGGCACTGAAATGTGGAAGTGTACAAAACAAAGGAATTTCTAAATTACTAAATATTTCTAATTATTCGGGGAAATTATTACAAAATTTCAGAATCAAGACATACAGGATTCAAGAGAATCAAACCATTCAAGTCTTCACTTGTGCATTAAAAGTACAGTAAAACCTGACCTAACGGTCACCTTAATGAACGGCCACTTTTCTGAGGTACGGATTTTATTTTCCCTTAAGATCAATGTAAATTTCCTCTCCATTAAACAGTCACCCCCTCACTCGGCCAGCAGTCAGCCCATAACGGGTTCGTTCCCTTGTTTAAACGGTCACCTATTGCATGTGCATTCGTCTGGAATACAATTCAGTAGACAAAATGGTTTGACAATACGTATATGCAAGAATACTTAAGTGTGTTTATACATGACCTGACTAAAAGATAAGGTAAAGGATCTAGCCGTATGTACCTGCATCCTTTCACACTTACAAAATCTTATTTGTACACTAAACTGATGTCTCCATAATGCCGAAACAGTAGTAAGCCGTCAGTTACAAGGGAACGTTCGAAATTTATTGCGGAAGTTATAACGTTTAATTGGCGCAAGTGTTCCACGTGTGTTGGAGTGTTTTTGTAATTTAACAGCGCGTCAAAAATGAGTAACAAAGGAAGAGTGTGTTTACATTTAGAAGCTAAGCAAATGTTATTTTTGAAAATGATAAGGGCGTTTCAGCAAGGAAACTTGCCGAAGGACACAAATCAACAGCATAATCCAAAATAAAGACCAAACTTGAAAAGAGTGGGAATCCAATATGAATAGGGGCTTGATAAGAAAAATGGGAATCAAAGTGTTGACAAGTAAATAAAATTCTTTATTAGTGGTTTATAACTTTTTTTAGTTTGCCCGATGTTGTGAGCGTCAATTTATAACTTATCAATTTGTATGTGTTACAAGACACGTTGGTTGCATCAATTTATAACTATTTTTAGTTATAACGTTTAATGTTTGACTGTTAAGTGTTTACGCCCCGCGTTTTGGGACGCCAATTTAACAACGTTAATTACCGCTCTTTTTAATTAATTAAGCCCCACCTTGTTGTGGTGCCAGTTTAACATAAATTTTTTTTAATTATCACTATACTAATACAACATTATCTTTACTAGGTATTAATTAGTCACTTGTTGTGTGTAACATCTGATGTTGAGACAATGTTAGTTAATAAATTATAGGATTTATATCCAGCAACGGTAATTAATGTTAACATGAATTCTACTGAAGCCCCAAATAATTTTATTTGTTTACATATGCTTGATGATTATGCTTGATGAATCTATGTCATTCTGTCGAATAATGATATCTGTTCCCTATCTCAGGTACGTATTAAATAAAACGCATAACAAATTTCAATATAATTGAGGCATTTATTATTTTCATACTAGTTCTTATTTAACATATTATGCTCATTCGAAATATTAAATATCCTCTACTTCAATAGCAATTCATCCTTCGAGCTCTATCTCAAGGCTTAAATTTAATTTACAACGTTAATAGTCATTAACTTTACTAATTACACAAAATTTATTTAAAATTGGATTCATGTGTTTTTTTTTATATAAGAATTATCTTTACTAAGACACACATGACTGTTTAAGTATGCCAAAGCTTTTCCGTGAGTTCTTTTAATAGGACAGACAGGTGTTTGTTAAGTATTAATTAATACATAAAATTTTACTTTTGGTAAGTTATTCCTTACTACGGCGTCTGATCTGCGTGGAGTTCATCGCTCACTCCTTCGATTGATGATGTCATTGAAGGTACGTATTTCATCTCGTGATTTATCCTTGTACACACACTTCACTTAGAATATCACACCCCAGCATCTTCCGATATTGCAATAGAATACTGACAGGTAACTAGTTATAGTGTTCGATTTTTTGAAATTTAATTTACTGTTTTCACAAGACTGTTATAGATACATATTGTGATCTTATTCATTTTATAAGTTATGTACTACTATATTTTAGTTCGCACTTGTTAATCTCGATCGTATTGTATACATTGTTGTCAACTTTGTTTTATGAAATAACGTATAAGTGACACTGCTTCACAAGCATTTATACATCTCGGATCAGTATGTTTTCAGTTAATTTGCGGACTTTCACTATAAACGAATTCGGAACTTCCGTCATGACTCCTAACTGTTAAGTTACACTTTTAAGAAAATTATATCATACTTCGTCAACACTTCTGATCGTCACTCCGAAATTTTACTATTAGACTTCTGACTCTCTCGAAAAATTATCTTAGACTCCCAAGTGTTTTAGTCACTACTCCGAATCATTATAACGGACTCTACCGACTCTCCGTAACTTTAGTCATAGACTTCCGAAATTTTAGCAAAGCATCCTCTTGATCTCCCTCGTTCTGTGTATTTATTACCTACTCTACTTTTTCCCACTACTTTCTTACTTTTTCCCCACTTAAGTTCTTTTTCGTCCTCCAGCTTTGTTTCCATTGGTTCTTCTCTATATTTGTTGAAACAGTTCCCTCCTATTACTCCCACATGTTACTCTGCACCGTGTTCATTGGTTTTGCGTTTTGGATTCTTAGAACTAACCTTCAGGAAACCTGCCTATACTCCAAGCTGCTTTCTGATAGGCGATTTCTGTTCCCACCAATTTCTTGCTCTGGGTTCAGCTACCTCTTGCTTCAGTATGTTCGCTCCCACGATCATAAATCGCTTTGGGTATTGTTCTAAGCCCTTTTGACAGTTACATCCTTCTTTCTGTCCAGCATGCAGCTGCATCTGTTTAACAAGTACACTTAACGTCGCTATAAATTTCCCAGTCTTCCCTTGTCATGTCCCCGCTGACTTCTGCTACACACAAGCCTGACCAATTTCTGCATTGTCTTATTCTGTCCATATGCGTCTTTGTTAGTTCACACGCGCTTGGTGTGGTCCTTTCTAAGTAACGTCACCTCTGCTACTGTTCTCTGTGTCTTAGCTAGAAACCTCTCACTTTGCTTCGCTCCCCGCTGTCTTTGTTTATTGGTTCACCCATTGTACCCGTATTTTTACCAGATATGTCTTTTGTTTGAAATACATCTGGTCGATCCTTTCCTTTCATTGAGAACAATGTCTCGTTGCGTCGTTGATTAGTGCATACATGTGGTGTGTCCTGTTCTTGTCACCCGCGACGATAACTTTCTCAGTAATACTCCCGTGACTCTGATGTCTTTGTTTTCTTAGTTTTAAGGCTCGACACCCCTTAATTTCTTTAAGTGACCATCTGCTAGATCTTGGATTTATGGCCTATCCAGAACCATGCTCTGCCGTTGCTAAAGGATTTTACGCTCCTTTTGTCCTAACTGCATCCGGTAATGTCCTTTCATTCGTCATTGTCAAATCAACAGATGCCTCTTGTGTCATCTTTCTTGTATACAAAAATTTTTTTTGTTTTAGCGTTACAGGTTTAAATGAGTTTGCTAAAACAAAAAAAACTCCAAAGTAGCTGAAGTATGTTACGGGAGAAGGCATTCGAAATTTTTACTGAAATTAAAGTCGAAAATTTTGTAGCAAGCAATGGGTGGCTGGAGTGTTTTAAAAAGCGGCACATGTCATTCAAAACAGTTTCGGTGAATGTGTGGATACGCCTGTTAATGAAGTCGGTGAATGGAGATAAAAGTTACTGAGTACCAATTAAACGACATTTACAATGTTGATAAGACTGGATATATCTTATACCTCCTTCTTCTTCACCTCTTCAAGGATTAGGTTATATAAACCTATTCCGGCACCCATCTCATCCTCTGACGACCCATGTCTCTTCTACCAATGGCTTTATAGTTCAGCGCCGCTTTCAGCAATCGATCCTGTCATCCTCTGCACGTGATCCCACCATTGTCAAACCTGTTCATGTAAAACTTTGAAATACTTGTAGTATCTTACACCTGTACCAAATAAATCATTTACGGTATGTTTGATTGCAAATAGGAAATAGCAAAACATACTGTAAATAGGAGTACAACTACAAGTACATAATAAAATGATATAGCTGATCATCCTTGCTTAATACACTGTATTGTTACTATCCATGCCAACCTTCATTAAACATGCCAAACTTTCTAAGCGGCCACATTTTAAGGAGATCCCAGGGTGGCCGCTCAAGACAGGTTTTACTATACAAATAAAATTACCTCTATCACAAAGAGAAAATAAAGCAGATAACACAATTGATGAATAAAGTTATTAAATCTAATCTGAGTTCTAATAATGGCTCCTGTTTGTAACTGTGTAACCAGTCTAGGAGTTTGACAAGATTGGCTACCTTATGTGAGCCATTAAGTATACAAAGAAGCTACTGTAGCTAGTACTACACTTCAGCTGTTATTACAATAGGATGTTATTTCAGGTACACATTTCCACAGGCTGTACTAGAGAACTTCCAACCCACATTCAAAGTAATATTATGAATACTGTATAATATATTAAGTGATACTGTGATTGGTGTTATTAAAACTATTTGTCATTAAAATAAAATGTAGGTTATATTACTCACATGCATAACTTACATATACTGATGGACACTACATTTATTGAACACAATAGAATGTTCTGGATCACTATACAATAATTTACAGGTAAGCATAGTTTGTTCTACAAGATTCTAGAAAAGTGTCGAATGACGTCGATTATACTAGTAAGTGGTCAATACTCAAATGATGCATGCTTGTGAATGATGTCATTACCAACTATATACGAGGGCTACCTTTTAAGTTTTTACAAAGACAATGAAAGAAAAAACATTTTTTGATACAAATCGTTTTATTGTTTCTCAAAATATTCGCCTTTGAGATTTACACACTTTTGCATTTGTTCGAACCAAGTCTCGAAACATTTTTTCCACTCTGATGTTGGTACCTCAGAAATATGGTTTTGGAAGGATTCAACAGCTTCTTGAGGTGATGAAAATCGCTGTCAATGCATTTTTTGTTTGACATTCGGGAACAAAAAGAAGTCGTTTGGCGATAAATCAGGTGAATACGGGCAATGAGACATTAATTCGATGTTTTCCTCCTTCAAATAATCAATTGTTTGACGTGCTGTGCGAGAGCTGGCATTGTCGTGATGAAGAATGATGCGACGTTTTCGGTTGTGTTTCCTGATTTCATCAATGACTTGTGGCAAACAAATTGTTGTATACCATGCAGCATTAACTGTTCTTCGATCCTCTAAAGCAATGGTCGCGACATGTCCAGTGTAAGCAAAGAAACAAGCGATCATTTTCTTGGAAGTGCTTCGTGAACGAACCACTTTTGTTGGCTTCGGTTCATCTTGGAACACCCAAACAGTTGATTGTTGCTTAGTTTCCGGCTCGTACGAATATATATCCAAGTTTCGTCTCCTGTTACGATGTTGTATACGGATTTTGCATTTCCTCGGTCGAATTTTTGTATCATTTCCTTACACCAATTGACACGAGCCTGTTTTTGAGTTTCGGTCAAATTATGCGGAATCGATCGGGAACAGATCTTTTTAACAGCTAAATGTTCATGTAAAATCGAATGTACTGCAGTGTTCGATATGCCTAAGGATGCCTCTGTCTCACGGTAAGTCACATGCCGATTTCTTTAATCATGTTGTGCACAGCATCAATGTTTTTGGGAACAACAACCAATTTAGGTCGACCTTCACGAAATTCATCGCTGACTGAAGCACGACCACGGCGAAATTCCGCAAACCAATTGTAAACAGTATTTTCTGATGGTAATTGATTACCAAAAGTTGTACGAAGCGATTCAAGGCATTGTTGTTGAGTTAGGCCTTTATTAAAATCATAAAAAATCATCCAACGAAAACCTTCACATGAAATTTCCATTTTTTCACAAACACTTTTGTTTTAAACGCTCACTGTAAACAAACTACTCGGCCAATATCTGAGCTGCAATTGTTTTACAAATAACATATGACAAATTTTTCAACAATGATAATGTCATATCACACTAGCGCCATCTAGTGGTCGTTTGTAAAGACTTAAAAGGCAGCCCTCGTATAAAACTATAACAGACAGAAAAAGTAAGTTTAGATTCAAAGTTCAGTGATTTGAGTTGCAAAGTTAGTCCATGTGTTTGATACCACATTTGTGGATCAATATTATATTTGTGTGTTATCTTTTTGCTTGTATTAATTATGATTGTGTTAATATTTGATTTCACAATTATGTTGATTGAAATTATATTTTGTGTATTATAATTTTATTTGTGATATCAGTAGGCCTAAATAAACAAGGTGTCGACTGTGAAACAAGTGTTTTATTTTAATTGCTGACCTAGAAGACAACATGAGTTGCTCTGGGGGTTGGAAAACGTCTTGATTTTATTATGTGCCTGGGACCTCTAGGTCAGTAGCCAGGCACCATTTGTTCAAATTCTGCAGTTATCAAATAAAAGTTATAAGTTTTTTTTTTAGTTGAAACTAAGTCATATGGAACAAACATTCTTAACACACTTTTTGTCTGAAAATTTCATTTAAAATCACAATGTGATCATTATGCAAGTTTTATAATTAGGTTCTATTCAAACCTTGATTGTGAATCTAAAATTCTCACAAAGATGTTATTTTTCGAGGAAGGCTGAATTTGTTTGAAACAAGAATCTTTCTCTTCAAATACCTGTAGTAAAAGCTCAAGCAAAATATATCAGAAGTTTATTAAACACTTTTATCCAAATTATAAAGCCTCCTAACAATCTCGTTCATAAGTTTTTATGGTTTTCACTGTTCAAACACTTTTTTTTGTTTACGTTCTTTTCACAGATGCTGTTTACACCAAACATTTCACACATACTAAGGTAGGTTCAATGACTGGACTAAAAGCATCTTGGTCAAGTCACTGATGCCTTATCACAGTATAAGCAAAATGTCTGGTTTAAAGAAAAATAAACCGACATATGTAAAACTGAAAAGTATTGTTATTAACTGTACTAATAAATACAATAATCCTTTATACTGTATTCACATCATAAGTCACATATAAGTTACAACTTTACTAAAAATGAACTTTATCTTGTGAAAAACTTACTTTTTTCGTCGGACGCGTTTCGGCTTAAGTATCCGCCTTCTTCAGCTTTTAGTCAGACTGCCATCATTTCGTAACGGTTTTTGTGTGGAAGGTGTAGTGGGGGTGGTGTGTGGAGGAAGGGGATTGGTGCAGGGATTCAACTTGATGTTTGTTTTTTGTAAATATAAAAATTACAAAATACACAAAATTACAAAAAACAATACACAAAACACAAATTACAACAAACAATACACAAAATACAAAAAAATTACAAAAAACAAACATCAAGTTGAATCCCTGCACCAATCCCCTTCCTCCACACACCACCCCCACTACACCTTCCACACAAAAACCGTTACGAAATGATGGCAGTCTGACTAAAAGCTGAAGAAGGCGGATACTTAAGCCGAAACGCGTCCGACGAAAAAAGTAAGTTTTTCACAAGATAAAGTTCATTTTTAGTAAAGTGATAGTGCTGTGAAAGAAGAGATGAACAATCAAGACAACTATAAGTTACAAGTTTACTACGCCACAGTTAAGACCAAACACTCAATAACATTGCACACAAACTAATTTTTTTTGTCATAAAACAACAGGCTGGCGCTATCTATATTTATATAGATTGCAAACAAAGTTGTCAATATCACAATCTCAATGCCTAAAAATTCACTCACTGAATGCATTACTTATAGCCAATTATGGATCACAATTTTATTTTATGTATCACCATGTAATCAATGTTGCCCTGAATGTTACTAATGTCTTATAATAATTTATTGTTTTAGTTAATTTTCTAACCCACTGTGATACTGCTCCTCATTAAGATTCTTTATCCCCAACTGAGAAATACTATATGCAATAACATTTTGCCTATATAAACAACTTTCCAGTTTTTGTGTGACTTTCTCATTGAATCATAAATTTTATTTCAATGTTTCCTTTCTTTGTAGTGTAAGGACCTGGTTCAAATTTCTTGGTGTTGTGTAAAACTCCTGTATCATCACCTCCCCCCCCCCCCCATAAGTGGATTCATTTCACATATTTGATTTTACAATTCTGATAACTCTTGAAGTTGAATTTCACGTGAACATTGTAACCAGACGTTTATGTGGTGTTGTTAAAATTTAATTAAATTTTAATATGTTTATTTGTTGTTAAACGTGTCAAAACGTATGCTCTCAGTCGTGTACGGGTAAACCGTATTCTGCTCTGCCGCATTCAAACGTAGCAAACGTTGCCGCCTCGCCACCTGATTGGCTTACAGCTCTCTGCAGTATTACCCAGCTTGCGTCTCGCTTTAACGCCTTCACTTCAATAATTACTAGTCGTAATTCTAAATTAACGGAATCAAACATACAGCATTGCAGATTGAGAACATTTATTAATCTTTTAGAATATTTTACTTGGTTTATTATACATCCAAAATTCGTTTTCGGCACCGGCTATTACAATTGCGTAGTTGGTACGCTCAGCTCAGTTGTATACAGTCATCAGTCAATTACTCTAGTTTACAGTAAAATTATCGTTTTTTCTCATCAGGGGTGTAAAGTCCTTTTGGCTACAGAAATATATGTTTACGGCTAACACACACAAAGTTATAATAATTCTTACAGCTAATTACATAAATAAATCGATATCTCATTACATTTGACTAAGTAATCACCAATGAAAATTTGTGAAGCAATTTTTGGTTATGTTCATTTGCTAGAAGTTCGTTATTAGAAGATTCGTTAATTATTTATCATAATTTACTTTCTTAATAATCGTTAATTTGTTATAGTTAAATAGTGAATTTAAATCAGCATTTATTTTGACTCGGAATAGTGATCAGTGATTTTGAAATAGTTATATTTTAATTCAGACCAAAATTTGTGAATACGCTTTAAGGGATAATGTTTATACTCATCAGTTACTTGTTGCTGAAGATCCTGGTATCGTCTTCTTCGATAGATTACTCCTGGGCTGTCGTCTTCTTCTATGGATAATTCCTGTCGTCTATTTCCCTCGTCTCGGCTGGTTTTCTTTGCTACTTCAGGCCTCGTAATTCTTCAGTTGGTGTCATCTTCTTCTTTTAGGAGGTTCTACTGATCTTCATATAGTGTCCGTGTCGTCTTTCTTCGTCACGGCGTCGCTTCGTCTTCTTTGGATCACTACGGTTTGTTAAATTAATTTTTTATAAATAAAATTTACGTTCAGGATTCCCTGTACGGTTGTACTTGTCTTCTATTAGTTTTAAATAGTTTTGAAATTGTTTGAAGAATAATAATTTAATGTTAATACGAGAGCTACTCGGTCCACCCTCTGGCGTTGGTTAATAATGACTTACTCCAAATCTAACGGTTTTTTGGCGTTATTTTTCTTGTTGCTATGGTTACTTAAGAAATTATGCTAATTTTTCATTGGTTATTAACTCAGGTTATTGTTAAGATTTATCGTCTTTTTTCGTCTATTTTTACAAAAATATCTTCAACTGAAGATTACTACTTTGTTCTAATATCTATGGTCATCACATTAATACCATTCTTCCTAAATTTTTATGATGAACATTTTGATACCCCTCATGCCTACTTTTGGATAGCTAATTACATTTTTACTATTTTCCCAATTTTATATCTTACATATAATTTATTCAAAATTAGTTGTTAACCACATATTTTGGTACTATGAATACCCACTTACATGGTTTAATCATTTGGCACGTTCTGCCTTACCCTTGGATTATTATTGGTTCTTAAATTAATAAATTTATGTTCAACAGTTTGGCTTAGAGCCTAGATTCCATTCTACTACCATTTAACATTTCTTACTAACATTTCTGGTAACTCTAATATAATTTACAAACAAAACAAACAATAAACATCAGTATCCCTAACTCTAATTCTTACTATTAAACATTTCTTTTCAGGTTCTACCCTGAAATAACTTTTAATTGCTGTTATCTGCTTATCCTACAATTTACTCTATGCCATGATTTTCTGAACACAAATAAAATCCTTAATACTTACTTAAAGAAACTCTTATAATACTATTGACAAACTGTTCCTTGTATACTATGTCCTATCTACTGTTCCCTTCACTTTAACACAGTGTTAGTCCTTCTTAATTTGCTACACTCTGATACCTTAACTCTTATCTTAATATATAATCTTGATATCTTATTACCTAAATTAACAATACTACAATTAGTTCAATCTTACCTACTAGTGCACAGTTTATCACAAATTGTTTATCTGTTTAACATAGTTAGCTTACATAATATTTAGTTCTACACTCTCACTACACTTTTCTTTCATTAGAAAGTTTCTATCATTACTACCCTGCTCACTTTGTTTCATTATTTTACACCTATCACTTTCACTACTTATTTAGTTTTACACACACACACTTTTGGGCTTATTCACGCTTATTCATGGTTATCTGATTACTTTACATCACTGTGTGATTATGGTCATTTATAACTATTTACCTCCAAATCACACTGATCACTTTTGGTCATCATTCTAATATTGCTTTTGTTTTGGGCTCAAAGTATTGTTTATAGCCTTTGGCCATTACTACTACAATTAGTTTGGGGTATGGTTAGCTTCTAACCCCCCTACATTATATTATACTATTACATTCTTTAAATAATAATATACATGTGATACTATTACCCTTCATTAATCTTATTGTCCTAGCTACATCTCATATGCTACAGACATCAATTCATTACTAAATTTACAATATTCTGTTCACTTTTTTGGAATGACTTGATTATACTTAAACTTCTTCTTCACTGTCTCTTGGTTTTCTTTTGGTTCCTATCCGATCTATTGTGTCAAGTCTGTTGGGTTAATAGTTATTTGTCATTTATTGGGTTATTGATCTTTAAGTTCATAAGTTTTTTGCCTTTTACTCTTATTTTCAGCTGTTTATTTTATAATTAAATACCATTGAATTCTTGCTACCTTATGTCATGTTACAACATTAAAAACAGAAAAATTAATCTCTGCCTAAATAAAAGTTACTGGTTGTTCCATGTACTGCTGATGTAAAACATTAAGAATAAGGTATTCACTAATCCTAATTTACCTGGCTTTTGTTACCAACTTTTGAACTCTAGTCTGCCAGGCTTGGGGATGGAGAGGCAGTGCCATGTATTATCTAATAGATGACAACTAGATCTCTTATATCTTACTAGACAAAGCCTAATGATATCCATGAAAAATTTCTTGAATGGAAGTCCTACATTATATTGTCTCTAGTTTCACGTCTTCTTACTTACTTGCAGTTTATATTTCTCACCATTCCTCATCCCAGATGAGGAAAAATGATAAAATTAAATAATCATTTTATTGATGCCTGGATGGCCTCCATCATGAATTTCCTAAATTTATGACAGTTTGCTTTGGAGTATTATCACTGCATGATGATGTCACTCAATTGCTAAGTGAGCTAACAACTTTGTAGAAAGTAGCATGGGAAATGCACTGAGTGGACATCTTACTAGGTAGGGCTTGACTATCCTCATTACTCATTCAGATCTTGCTGGATATCTTGTGTTTCCAGTAAGCAATCAAGAAGTTATAAGACGTTTGGTAATAATAGTAGTAGTAGCTTCAGAGCTCAACTGATTCTATTTTCTTAGTTCCTACGTTACTGATAATCTTCCAGGTAACCCATCAGTATTATTGTACAGCATTTCCACATGTTTTGTACTCTTGTAAAATTCCATTCGCCTCACAATGTGTTTAAAATATTTTAAAGCTTAGAATAGCATGTCTGTACAAATACAGCCAAAAAGTCCCTCCCAAACTGCCACTTGTACTGATGAAGCTCAGTGCAAAAACTAGTTTAGGCCATCAGGTAAAAATGTATGATTTTTATCGATCATAATTTGTGATCCGAGCCAGTAATATTATATATTAGTTAATTAATTAGTTGGTATCAATGTTTTGAAATGAATTCACTTGTTTTTAGAATCTATACCAAAATTCTGTTTTTGGTACCGAGGAATATTTTGTATTACTTTAGTTTTTAGTTTTTACTTTTACTTTTTAGTTTTTTCACAGCATGTAGGCTTAATTAAAATGATACATCACAGAATAGACTGAATTTCCATACTTTATCACTAATGTCAGCCAAGTAGCATCCTTTGTGTAGTGTGTGTACAAACTACAAGCCTAATTAAAATAGCACAAATAAACTGATGTATATGTCTACATGGAAAAAAATATATTGTCTCTAATAACTCCAATTTTAAACTATAAGTTTTCAGTTAACATACTACAATTATAAAAACAAATATTTCATACCTGCATTTACTGAAAAATTGCATAATTACCAACCACTTTTTGTAAATGGACTCTACTTTCCTGGTACCAGGCAATCAATATTTTATATTTTCTGTCTTTAATAGTTCATGAATTTTATACTTAATATATTGTACTCATGAATCTACCAATAACAATTAGTCAGTTTTCTTTTGAAGCTATTTATACTTAAAAAAATGTTGGATTCTGTGTACTTTAGTTTCATTACAATATAGTTTGTCATTAACCGACAGATTAGGTTGGTATACTGAGGTATAATTTATTTATAGAATTATGCGTAATTTTCTGACAAGACCTAGATCATTTGGAATGTTTTAGCACCTACTAACTTTTACACACTTGGTACAAAAATTCCAGTAGCAGTGTTGGGTTGTCTACTACTTGAAAATTTTTGCTGTGTTTATTGCCACCTTACCTCCGTTTTATTTCCAAATTTGTCAGGGTGTAACTGTGACTGTAAAGTCTTATATTTCTTTGATATTTCTGCTAAATTTAAATTATATCTACGATCAATACCTATGACATCAAAATAATTACTAGTATCACTGGCTCTTTGTAGGGAACTACACTGATCACAAAATAAAACTTCTTCTAAAGTTTTCCCACATTTCCAACAGTTTTTGGTCTCGCGAGATTTATAAACATAGAAACGTGATCTTATGTATCCACTACATGAACATCCTTCGACAACACCCATTCGTGAATACAACAGACTCCATGAAAAATTTGGCTTCAAATAACTTATGTTTATAAACTTCATTTCATCGTATTTCCGGAATAAATGTTTAATAAACTTGAGTTATGCGTCCAAACAACTGTCGTCCTTCTTTATTAAACGTTATGTTAATTTTATGAAAAACGACAACACTAAATTCCAAGTTAACCTTGTTTAAAAACTACTTGGTTTTGGACCTGAGCAGTGTTGCCGACGCATGTCACTAAAATTATCCCTATCATTCTGAAAATTATACAATTCCAAAGAATATCAACAACAAAAAACAAAATTTTACCCGAAAATACGTTACCTGCGCGCGTAAGCCACTTAAGAAATTATTCTAATTTATTGCATGTTTTGATGAACTGGGGATGCATAAACCTATGTTATAAAATATTGTTAACTCCGATACTGTGGTATCAAACAGTGTCACTTCAATCAGAATTGAATAGCTGTCTAGTTTTTGGCATAAATTAACATTTTCTGTCCCATTACAATTGTTCGCTTTGCAATATATGAAATAACGGGATAACAATTAATATCATTTTTCGAATAAAGTGAAGAATAATTGAGAAATGTTCAAATGACATGGGCGGCTGGCACCCATGCCATGGATGTCCTAATCAAAGTGAAGAGGGGAGAAAGGGGGGGCCCGAATGGGTTGCGCAGTACGCGTTCTGAATCCACGCTACTGCGCATGACGTCACCATCGAGGCGGGATTCCACGTCTTGCTGCTTGCTTAGTATTGTTACGTTGTTATATAGGTGTTATCCGGGTGTTATAAATTGTGAAGTTAATCACTGTTAATTTATGCGTTTGTTCGTAGGTATAGCAATACAGATTTAGAACAAATATGTGTAGTGTTTTGCAAAAAAAATAAAATAAACGTGGTACAGAACTGTTTAAATTCTGTGGTAAACACTTCAGTTATTGTTGGTGTATTTCTGTGAGTAGAGTGTTTGTTTTATCTCGTGACGTTTCACAAGAACGTTTCGACAGTAACAGTGTTAGGTTACCAATACGTTTGTATCGGTGTTTACGAAAATTTAATTATTTTCAATTACCTTTCTTAATTTTCTATTTATTCTTTTGTCTGTTGACATAGTTTTGGTTTTTTTAATACGTGTATGTTTTTTGGTGTGACAGCGAGGTAAACGTTGTTTTATCATTTGTTTTTTTGCCGTTGTTTTGTTGTTTGTTGAACATAGCTATTACTTTAGTTGTTATACTTTTATTCTTGTACAGTTACTTTCTCTTAATTTTCTATTTGTTAGTAGATTTGTTGTTGCGATAGTTTTTAGTTTTCAAGGCGTATTCGTTTTTTGTTGCGACACCAAGGTAAACTTTGTTGTTTCGTCTCATTTTGATTTTTCGTTATTGAACATAGCTATTATTTCCGTTGTTTGAACTTACTCTTGTCCTTATTTTACTGCCAATATGCCTTCGTGTGCTGTAGCCGGTTGTAATTCACACAACAAAATAACGAAGGGGACAGATATTAAATATCATTCATTTCCAAAAGACCCCAAAGTACAAAAAATATGGATTTCGAAGTGCTACAGAAAAGATAATATTAATATTTCAAATGCTACGGTTTGCTCAAAACACTTTTCTACAACAGATTATGTTCGTGACTTACGTGCTGAGTTAATGAATATACCATCAAGAAGAGTTCTCAGAGAAGATGCTGTTCCCCATATGAATCTTCCCGTCGTCATCACTGCTTGTAATGACGGTATGCCTTGCCGCAGTGATAATATACAGGGGTATCAGGCGTTCTTGAAAGTAATAAAGTCAGTGGCAGAAGAGAGAGGTCAGGAAAAGAGCCTTAAAACCCCTATCGGCTTTGTCACCCAAAAAAATTAAAATGGACCAAAGCACTATTACAAACTGCGAGATTGAGCTCGAGGATGTACAATCACTTAAGAAGCATGTAAAAAAGTTGGAAAGTGAAAACCGTTTTTTGAAATCTATGTGCGGGACTTTCAAGCTGAGAAATACACTTCTGAAGGAACAGAGAAAGGTTGCTCTTGAAAATTTAAAACGTCAAGACGAGAATCTGAAAAAACTTGTTGAAGATAAGATAAAAAAAGTTTTAGGACAAATTTTTACTGAAACACAAATTAACTGCCTACTGTCAAATAAAAACCGTGCAAAATGGAACTCCGAAGACATCGCAAAGGCAGTTACACTACGCACTGTATCAAGAAAATGTTACTTTTTCTTGAGAAATAAATGTGGTTTTCCCTTGCCAGGACTATCGACTTTGAAGAGATGGACATCTGCTTCATTTTGCTGTCAGCCGGGCGTACTCCATGATGTTCTGTGTTTCATGAAAGCCCAGGTGAACACACTGACCACTGCTGAAAGAATGTGTGTTATTTCTTTTGACGAAATGAATGTAGATAGTAGCGTCAGTTACGATCAGAAGGAAGATCGTGTTGTAGGGCCTCACAGCAATTGTCAGATTCCCATGCTTCGTGGCCTCGTAGCTGGTTGGAAGCAGCCAATATATTATGATTTTGATGTCCAAATGTCGGTTGCATTGTTAAAAAACTATTTGTTGCATGGAAGACGTAGGGTACAATGTTGTTGCCCCTGTAGCAGATCTAGGGACAAAAAATCGACGAGTGTGGAATGAACTAAATGTAACGTATACAAATTCGTGGTTCCCAAACCCACACAACGTAGAAAAAGTCATATGGGTTTTCGCAGATGCTCCCCACCTTTACAAGCTTTTACGAAACCATTTTCTAGATGACGGTCTGACACTCTCCGACAACAAACACATCACAAAGACGACCGTTGAAAAATTGTTGGCATTGGATAATGGTGAATTCAAATTGTGCCCTAAGCTCTCACATGTCCATCTCACCGTCAAAGGTAGGGAACGTCAGCGCGTGTTTTTGGCGACGCAGTTATTCTCAAACACAACGGCTGAAGCAATTCGATATTTATTTCCTGAAGAACATGTGGCTAAATTTTTTAAACTGATTAACGATTTTTTCGATATTTTAAATTCAAGAAATTCAAGAAGATGTGTAGATAATAAACCTTTGGCTACCGGGTATGGCACTCACCACGGAGTACAAGAAGGAGTACTTAAAAAAATGTATACTTGTTGTGAAACAATGCGCGTAGGAAAATCTCGGAATTTGTTGCCATTTCAAAAAGGTTTCATGATGACCATCAACTCGTTATTTGGCCTTTTTAGTCATATACGAAAAAACAATCTTAAATATATTTTAACTGCAAGACTAAATCAAGACTGCCTGGAAAATCTTTTCTCCCAAATACGAGGCATTGGGCAGTTTTTTTATTAACCCACCACCGACAGAAGTTAAACATCGACTTCGTTTGCTTTTGGTGGGTCAAAATACAAGTAAAATACCTTTTTCGAAGGAAGCACCTGTTGTCCAAGATGATGATCAGGAAATTATGACTTCTCATCTCTTGCAAGGTATCTTACCTGACATGACCGAGCAGCTATCTATGATTGAAGGGTCAACAGAAATGCAAGATTTCTCCTTGTCATTTAATGCAGACGTTGACGTTCCTGCGATCAGTGATGGAGCAGACTGCTCTACTGAGGGGTTCCGCTACCTAGCTGGCTACATTGCCTATAGTGGGAGAAAGCATGATCCTACAATGGGAACACCTTCAGAAAAAATATATCCCCCTCCCGTTGGTACTTCTGCTGGAGGCTGGATAGAGTTTTTATCTCGAGGAGGTCTTCTTGTTCCTTCAGAAGACTGGATGCACAAGATTTCACAGTGTGAAATAATTTTTAGGGACATCAATGGGCCGAATAGTTTGTATAAAAGTAAAAATATTATAAAAAATATGACTACAAGAATTTTAAGTAAATTTCCTGAGATGCCAACAGAAGTTGTAAAAATATACGCCAGGACGAGAATGTTCATTCGCCTTCGTTTCATGAATGGCCGCATGAAAGCAGCAGAAGCACAGAAGAGAAAATCACGCCAGTGGCATGCATCGTCCATAGTTAAACCCACACATTAATTAATATATTTCTACTTTTGTATTAATTAGGATGGTATTATAGGCATCATTGTTCTTTGCAGGAAGGCGGAACTTAGACCGCCGCTGTCTGGTTTGGACTTTGAACTGAGTAGAGGTCTGATAAGTAACTGGTCAGTGGACTCTGGGTTCCGTCTATAAACAAACGGGTTCAATGTATAATTAGCCCACAATTTTTAAACCGCCTATATTCTGTAAAATTAAAATTTTAAATTAATTTTGTATAGAATATAGCTAGTCCCAAGCCAAGATAAAGCGTGAGGGGAAGTTGTGGTTGAAAAAAATACATGTGTGTGCGGGCGAACACATGAGCGCTACCAAATAATGATATATTTTCATCAAATTATAAGGAATACTATGATGAAAAAAGAGAAGTTATAAAGCCTATTGTACTGCAATTTTATTTCTAAAGTCTAACACAGGCTTTAAAAAATTATAAAAAAAGGGTGTAGAAAATAGGAACTAAAAATAGTACAAAGAGCATTTAATTGTCATTACTTTCAATTTTTTTCAAACCGTGTCTATTGTATGCAGGCGAACGAAAACGTTCTAGCAAATAAGTGTATAGTTTGATAAAACGAGTCACTTCTGTAATTAGTCTACTAAAATTTGCTTCATTAGTATTCAGGCTATGTTTATATCGGTCTAGACTGATCTAATTACTAAATTTAATTTTTAGCAAGGTATTTCGGTATTATTTTTCCGACTATCAATCGGTTTATTAACAATTATGTATAGGAAATCCGTACTGCTTCTTCAGTTGCTATACGCAGACCCCGGGCTTTAAATGGGCTGACTGAGCAAATGCCCAGGGCGCCAAGGAACGAAATACAATACGCGTTAAGTTAAGACTATAAGACAGTAGACAGTTGAGTGTTATTGTTAAAATTCTAGGAATGCACGTTCGAATGCACGCCGGCACGCGCCAAGGAATATGTAATGAATAATATTATATTACGCGTAGTTTCCTCTGTGCGTGTGTGTGTGTGTGTGATGTTTGCCTTATAGCCTTTTGCTTATATGTTTGACGTATAGCCTTTTGATAAATGACAGCGGCGGAATGCGCCTAATATCGTTACTCAGTATCAGTAACTTGTAACTCTTACTGACAACAAACTTGTTTACACTGCGGTAAAAAAAAAATTAATCAGTCATTTCCTCTTTCATGTTTGATGTTTCCTTTCAGTATACGCTTTCAATGTTATCGCGTTCACTTCGTTGTGCAAAAAAATGTGTTCTCTTAGTAGTGAAATATGTATAATTATATATAATTTCAGTTATTTCATCTCAGATAAAACTGTCAAATGTTTATCTTCATTATAGTTTGTTGTTTCCCTAGTGAAAGGCGGTGGGGGGTGGGGAGAAAAGTAAAAAAATGAAAGGGGGCGGCTATAAGAATGCTTTGCCCAGGGTGCAAGGTACCTGAAATCGGGGCCTGGTTATACGATTAATATTAAAAGCGTACACATTTAAATTACGCAAACATTCGCTTCATATAACATTATTACGTACTTCATTCAATAAAATAAGCTCGTAAATAAAAATATAAATAACAAACAAACTGTAGTTAATAAAAAAATAACATATTTGTATTGAGAAGTATTTACCGCGCAGCTCGTTCCTCGATGGTGACGTCATTTCAACAGCCAATAGCAATTCGTTTCGGTTCGAGCCCAACCTTATAGTAGAGTAACCTTGGGGAAAGCCAATGTTAAAATTTAGGCTGAAGTTTCTAGCGCTCGTGGTGACTGTGTTGTCAACTAAGTGGAGCTAAATGATAATGCAGTACGGTCACGTGACTCCAGTATACTGCTTTATCTCTGCTGCATAGGCGGGAAATCTAAAAAAGGAAATGCTGCTAGGCTTTATTTGATATTACTTGTTATTCTGAGCAAATTTCTTTGCAAAAATTCCTTAAATGTTTACAGTTTCATCAGACACATTTTCATGTCATTGTAATTACAGAATAATGTTTAAAAAAAATTAACAATGTTTCAAGGTAGACATGTAAAATGTCTGAAAACTGAAAACATTTTAATCAAAATTTAGCAAGCAAATCCATAAAAAGTGAATTAAGAAATTAGAAACCTTACATTTACAAACCATTAATTGTACTAGTTACATCAACAAAGTAATTAGTTTTTTTACATTTTTTAAGTACATGTGGCATCACAAAATATTCTGTGTATAAAACGTTCATAAAAATTTATCTTTTAATGAACACACTTGTTTACAAATAATTGAAAATGTACACTTTAATTGCCTTTAGTTTCAAGGATATTAATCATTTGTTTTTGAAAACCACTGTGCATTCTATTGACATAAAGTCAAAAAATGGTTGATAAACACTTAGGTAAAAATAAAGAAAAAACAAATTTTGTGTATTTTTTATTTTTACACAAAAACATTGTAAATTACAAAAACACATACAGTGAGTAGAATTTACAAAATAGTATATAACACATAATTCAAATTCCAGTTCTCTCAGTCACATACAAAAGTCATACAAATCTACAAACATTTCACATTATGTACAAGACCTAACAGCTAAACACTACCTACATACAATTTGAAATAATACAAATATATAAACCCAAACATTATTTTGAAATATTATACAAATGAACTGACTTAAAGTTTATTATCAAAAAACTTAAACAATACAGATTCACAAAACATGACATAACACATAATACATTCAAATTTCAGTTCTACCACTTATATACTAATCAACTAAACGCTATAACTCACCGTCTGTGGCTTAAGTAAATGTCTTTTATTCAATTGACATGTTTCGGGACACTTGTCCCATCATCAGAATATTTAAAAAGGTCTCTTTATACCATCTTACGATGGCACAGTCGTCAATATATTAAAAAATATTAAAACCACATAACACAAAGTACGCACACGACAATTTTCGGTGTACACCACACGGTAACCGATAGCGCACTGGTTCATATTACACTCGTGTCGCGACAATATCGCAACGCAGTATCGTACAGGACATTAGATTTAAAGTTCAGCTGATCATTTAAAACACGTGGCCTGGTAACAGGATTATTATACGCTCTATATATCTCAAACTCCTCAAGGGCGTTCATGTAACGTCCTTTATTACAAAAGTGAAGGGGTATCAAGTTGGTATGAAAATTAGTATAGTTGTGATTTTCATCAATAAGATGTTTAGCGAATTTAGATTTTACATTTTCTGTGTTATGAAAATAAGTGGGTGGCTTATGTTCAACAAACCTCTTGAAAAAACCACGGCCCGTTTGGCCCACATAAAAAGCATCACAACTATTACATATTAATTTATAGATCCCTGTTTTCTTTTCAAGGACGGTTGGTTCCCGCGTACGAAGGCTATTTAAAATGTTATTTGTAGTCTTATATGTGACAACAACGTTTGACTTGTTTAAAACAGAAGACAGAATTCTAGGTAGAAAGCTCATGTATGGTATAGAAATGTATTTATACACACTGTCCCCAGGTGCCCTTAGCGTGTTTGCGATGTTTTTTCGTCTCATATGTTTTTTAAGGATATTATTTACTACCGCTTTTTTGTAGCCATTGGTGACTGCGATATGTTTAATTGTGTTTAGTTCGTCTTGATAATCCTTGTCGCTGAGGGGCAATGATAAGAGGCGGTTAACCATGCTGTGGAAAGCAGCCATTTTCTGCGATACCGGATGATAAGATGCGGCGTGTATTATAGTGTCAGTTGTAGTGGGTTTCCTATAAATATTAAACTCCAATTTATTAATATTTCTGGTGACCGTCAAATCAAGAAAATTTAATTTTCCACTGACCTCGTGCTCCAGTGTAAACTGTATATTGTTATTAATACTGTTTAAATACGTGTGTAGCCTATCTATTTGTCTATGTGTGCCTTTATAGATCAAAAAGGTGTCGTCAACATACCGGCCATAAAATATTATGTTGTCATTGTACACACTATTGGAAAAAATAAAGGAGTTTTCGAAATGGTTTAAGTACACTTCAGCAAGGAGACCAGAGAGTGGAGAACCCATTGCCACACCATCATGTTGGCTAAAGAATTGCTTGTCATGCGTGAAATAATTCTGGTTAAGAATCACCTCCAAAAGATCCATCAATTCATTAATACTTTCAACATTCAATTTATTAGTATTGACGAGGTTATTTCTCAAAATTTGTAAAGTATCAGCAACCGGTATATTCGTATATAAATTAACAATATCAAACGAAACTAGCTTATGATGAGGTTCGATCTTTATTCCATCGAGGTGGATTCCATGAGGTGGATTTATTCCATTAACAATATAACTTATATACTAAACTCAACACAAATCTACAAACACCACACATTATGTACAAGACCTAATAGCTAAACACTACATATTATTTGAAATAATACAAATATATAAACATAAACATTATTTTGAAATACACAAATAAATAGACTAATAAGTTTATTGGCAAAAAACCAAGAAAACCTTTAGATTAATGAACTGCATAGAAGCCCAATGTGAATTTAAAACCTAAATTGTAGCTGAATAGTACATTTGTCAATTCTGCCAATCAATTTAATTTAAATGCTAACATCAAGTACTTCATTCACAAGATTAACACACTGAGCAACACTGATCCTTACAGAGCAGAGACCATCCTTACACCAAAGCAATACATTATCATAATAAATTATTGGTCAATTATTTAGTGATTTATAACATACCTTTTTGTTTCAGCTAAACAATTGTTTTTATAGAACAAAGTTAAAGAACATATGAAAACGTTCCCCTTGAAAATAAGCCATTATGCATCCAAAGAGATAAATTACTTAGATGCCAAATTACATGTTAAAAAAATATAATCCTTGTTTCTTGAAAAGTACAATAATAAGGTACCATTTTTATTACAAAATATACAAAACGCATTTCAATTATCGGTTTGGAAGGCGTCAATTTGATACCTGCTCTGAATGTTAACAACTTCGCACAAGAATTAAAAATCCACAGTTAATTGATACTGTGAAAAGAGTTGCAGTTTCACAGTTACTTGTGCACAAAAGAAGAAGCAATAAATTTTACATCTCTTTAGGTGAAACTAAGGAATATTGTGAGTCCCATAAATATGCATTCATTTTTTTTTTTTTTATTACATGCAAAACATTTCATTACCAAACATTCCTTTACAAGACATATACTACCTGAGGCAGCTATCTGTATATACCTTTGCTGTTCACAACAACAAAAATAAAACAGCAAAATTTTATTTGTATCATGAAGTAATCACTCAAAATGGAAGTAATGAAGTTTGGCACATTAATGATTATGTTCTCTAAGAAATAAAATACCGTAGTTGGGAAAAATATGACATTTAATATGTCCACACATTGCTTAAGATAGAGAAACATTAAAAACAAACAACATAACTTTTCTTTAACAAAAACAACAGAAAAAGTGATAAATACAATTATTTCTGAATAGTACGATTAAAATAAAAAAAAAGAATTAACAAATAAACCAAGATTTGTAATTCATTATGTGGTCAATATTCTTTTATGTTATTCAGTAAAATCTCGAAAACTTCACTGGAAGCATATTTTGTACGAAACACAAAAAATCAACACATAATGTAGCATACTGCCTTCCTTTGAGTTGGTTGTTTTTCCGGTGATCTGCATAAAAACTGAGTATTAGTGAAAAAACGACTATTAATGGAAAATGAGTTCTGCCATAAAAAGGGAGACATGTGTAGTAATAGGCAGGGGCAACCCAGCCTTACTTCGAGTTGGTTTTGTATTTAAGTGGCTTTCACAGAAGTGAGTATTATTTTAAAGGCATATTGGTTTCCATGTGTAATTTTAGTTGCATGTTATAGGTTGTAACATAACAAAATGTTACCTAACCTAAACGTATATTATCAGATTTTATAAGGACAGAACAATAATGTAAATAGGGAATATAGTAATAAGAATAAACGAGAAGAGAGGAATCACGAAAGAAGAATGAAGCAGAAGTACCACATGAAACAGTAAACCCAAATACTGTTTGACACTACAACCAGACAATGACTAACTCAAACTGATGGACAGAGTAAATTTACATTAAGCTGTCAATCAAGTCAGTAGATAATGTAAACAGAATATTATATGTAAATAAAAAGTGAATCAATAAGAATCTGAATACTGTGAAATCAGAATTAGCATTTTGCTGATAATAAATTTAACCATGACTAGTAAATTATGAATGCCAAAACTAAAATTAGCAATGGCTACAAAGTGAGAACAAAGATATATTTCAATATCAAATATACTTATGAGAAAGAAAAACCATTTGTATGAGGGAATATTATACAAAGAAGGTACCTCAACAAATTACCGAATTGAGAACCAATACAAGTCGGTACTGCTCTATGGGTGTGAAACTTGGAAGACTAACAAACAACTGATTAGCAGACTCCAAACATTCGTGAACAGAAGTTTGCGGAATATCCTGAGGATATGGTGGCCACAAGTTATCTCCAATGAAGAGCTGTGGAGAAGAACCCATCAAACACCCATTGACATTGAGATGCGTCGTAGGAAATGGAAGTGGATTGGGCATACATTACGACGAGATAGAGACAACATAGCAAGACAAGCCCTGGAATGGAACCCACAAGGTAGCAGGAGAAGAGGCAGACCAAGGAACACATGGAGGAGGAGTGTAATAGCGGAAGGGATGGAGAAAGGAGGGAAGACCTGGCCCGAGATCAAGATGATGGCGCGGAACAGAGTCCAGTGGCGGAAGTTCATTGATGCCCTATGCTCCACTTAGGAGATGCAGGAATAATGATTAATGAGAACCAATAAATGTTGTCAAGGCAAAATTCCAGTCCAGACGGTATGTCTTAACACGGCCTAGACAAAGCAATAATCAGTGAGTTGATTATTGGGGGGTAACGTAAGTGTAAATTAAATACACAGAACAATCGTTATGCTCCAACATAACAAAAAACATTATTAAAATGATATATTTAATCATAATTCAATTGTTAAGTAGTAGAATAGAACGAATTAGCGTAAAACGAAATGTCATAGTAATAAGAATCGTTCATCACAATGTATAAAGTTAAGGTGTATTTATAATGTTCAATAATTGAAGGTCAGTACAGAGTTAATAGTGTTCCCACATAAACGTTTGAGTAATAAAATGCTATGTGAACACAAACAATATTAATCAAAGTGTAAAATCGTCGATTCAAGTAAACAGACGACAGCGCAAAATAGTGTACCCGAACATTGATTTTATAACAATGTCGGTAAAAGTGAAATTAATTCGATATCGAGTGATATCAAACTAAAGAGGACAAAATAATCTTTAATTTGATGGCGATATCGACCCAATCGCAACGGTATTAAGTGCGGGAAGGATGTTAGCATCATTTGCCAAATATGCATCAGAAATTTATTTATCAATACCAACAACAATGAAAGCTATCTGCCACCTCAGAGTTTGACAGTTAAAAAACCGTTATTAACGGCTAACGAACAATACGTCATACTCTTCACACCGGCCAGAACCAATCACAAAATTAGTTAGTAATTAACATTTGTTCCTAAGACCGATCGACGAGGAGGGTATATAAGAGGATGTAACCGATTCTCATTAGACATGTATCAACTTCATTCAGTGCAGAACGTGTGCTCGCCATCTCAACATTTTTTAATAACCGATAGCGTCACCTCGAGAACTCATCACAGGAAACCATTCGACAATAACCTACGATTACTTCAAATTATTCTACAGAAAACAACAGTGATTATGTGCAGTATTATTTCGTTTTTGTGCGGGAAGATAATGAACACGAGTAATTAAAATAATATTATCCACGATCCATTAAGTCAGAAGAGGATCGAAATACTCTGTTCTTTTGCGTGTGCAGTGAAATCATGATAATCACTATAATCCGATTATCAAGGTGCTAAAATGAGTTTTAATTAAATAATTAAAACCAAAAGGTAACAGTGTAACCATTATTTCATTTTTTCTACGAGCGCTATAACCTGTACGTTTTTATACACTAATCTGTACTGACGCAAACCATAGAAACATTTCAATATTACACCATGTCTCAATTTATTTGATGAATTTGTTATTAGTAATTAAACTGAATGTTAGTTATAAGTGTTCTCAATTTATAAATTTTGTAATTCATAAACCAGGCGTGACGAACGCATAACCTATCAAACAGGTTATTTTTATTTGTTTACGTTATAAAAATAACGTCAAAACATTATTGATCAATTTTATATCACCAAATTATTAGATATTGTGTAGGCATAACTTTCTTTTTCGTGTCTCAAAGAACTCACTTCTGAGATTTTAATGATATTAATGTTAAAAATAACCAATATCTGGACTTAGCCAGATTCGCTACTTGTGCTCTGAGCAAGCCTTATAAGGTATATGACAACTTATTTACAATTGTACAACATTGTATGTTTTAATTATATTTGTTTTGAATTCTCAATTAAGGGTATTAATAAAACCCATTATTAACAGCATAACTCGACTTGATTTATTTCTAATTGATAGTCAAATATTTTATTTAGCAAACTTAAACAACCTTCAGTTGTGTTTAAATATTTTGGAATAGCATTGCCATAAAGGTAATAAACAATTATTTTAAATTTTTTTAATCATTCAGAGATTCTATTTGTGGGTTTTACACGGGATTTTCCCTAAATAAATCCGTGTGGCGCCCACTAACACACAAGGCAATCTAACCTTGCAACTAAAGTAAGTTGGTGTTTGTAAACTGAGTTGACAGCTTATAATAGAACTTCTAGAAAACACGACCAGGTACGTGAAAGTATATTTTGTTTATTATATTGTCCAGACATTACGAGACGTAACGTACTTAGACTATCAGCAACCTGGAAGAGAAGTTCCACAGCCAGTATCAACAAGACGATCACCATCATCAAGCGACCAACTATTGAACTTTACTTTTAAACCTAAGCAAAATTAGTATTTAATTATTATCAACCCAACTATTTTATTTGTTTCATATAAGGGAATTCTTTTCAGAAAAGTATAATTACACAATTGTAAACACACTGTGAGTAACATTGAATGTTACATTTTAAATCGCTTTACAAAATTAGTAACCTTCAACTACCACATTTAAATAATATTTCACACATAATTGAATTTTATTTAAACACGACCTTTAACTTTATTAATACCTTTAATATTTTAAACATAAACATAATTTTAAATAACAACAGCAACACTTTTATTTTATTACAAGCTAACGCATACACCGTGTGGCAGATATAATACACACCGTATTTAGTTACGTTACAAATTGACGACTCCAACGCGGGGCTTTAAGAATAAAGGAAGAACCCCAAGGATTTAACTACGATACAAGGTATACAACGCTGAATACGACCTGTGGAGAACAAACATTTTTGACACACTTGGAACATTTACAGGAAACATGACACAAGGCAACTATGTGGAAAGCTATGTCCACACTAGTGCGCTTTTCGTACATTTGAGGCATGCACAGTAGGACCTTCCTCTAGCGAATGTGACGCATTCGGTAACGCACGTGCTTCCACCACCAGTGGATCTTCTTTCTTCAACATTCCGTGCAAATTCATAGTTTTACAGAAAGGTTTTGTTCTGTTTTCGTGATTGCTTGTGATTGTGTTTATTGTTAACCATGTTGGCAGAACAAACGTTGGCCTTTATTGAAGATTATAGGTCACATTGTGCCTTATGGGACATCACGGACAAAAATTATACAAACAAAATGAAAAGAAATGATGCTTACGCTGTTTTGGCTGCGAAGTATGAACTGACTGTGAAAGAACGCCAGGAAGCACTGATGAAATGAATTGCTTGGATACTTTAAATAAGTAGCCTACATCAAAGAAGTACATGGATCACCGGTAGCTAAATACCTAAGTGTGATTGCTAATTTCACTTCAGCTGGAATTGCTTCTCTAAAGCGAGTATTTTCTATTGTGATCTTAGGCTTCACCATTTGTAAAAGCATGTAAAAGTTCATTCTAGACATGCAGATAAAGTTCTTAAACAGAACGTTATCATCCAGGTCTCTCATAATTCCAAAATTCCGCGTTCTTAAATAATCTTTCAACTATATTGAGCGTTGATATTTTTCGCGCCTCTTTCTAACTCTTTTCAGCACTAAAAATGCAGCACTTATACCCGCTAACATAGCAGTATCAGTGACGTCCATTTTCATGTTTACATTGGAGAAAACAATCTCTTACGAGACTAATTAACACTGTCTGTTTGCTAGATAAACAAGAATTACCATTTTACGACAAAACGGAACAGTCAGTTAATCGAGGCAATTACGTAGGACTTTTAAAGCACTTGCCAAATATGGCCTTCTTTTTGCGGATAGTATGGAAACATCTACTGTATTCAGGGGACTGTCTAATTGAATGAAAAATAATCTCATTGAAGCGGTTAGTTCAGCTCCTTTAGTAGCTATAAAAAAAAAATGAAATAAAGAGGCAAACTTTGAAGCTGTATTAGTCGATGAAACGTTTCAAATAACACACAGTTATCTGCAGTTTTGCATTATTGGTATGCTTACGATGGAGAAGTAAAAGAGAGATTTTTAGGATTTACTGATGTAAATTGTGATCGACATGTCCAGGCTATTACAGAGCTTATTCGCCAGTCGCTGACTGAATTTGAATTTGGAGTAAAAAACTAGTCGCTTAAGCGTATGATGGTGCAGTAACAATGGCAGGAAATTTAAATGAAGTACAGACCGAAGTATGGTATCAGATATACCTGAGCTTCACCAAAATGTTTACCCACCGCACGCCACTGGAAACAAGAATCGTAAACTCGATAATAAGTAGATATTATCCGGACCGGGCGATAAAAACTGAACTACGGGACAAGGCGTGTTAAGGAAAGTGCTTCGCAGTAATGAATACAACAAGATAAAAATCTGACGAGCCTGCATAAAGCAATTATGCAAAACATTAACGAATCTGCAAAAACTAAAGTAGACCCGGCACGCAAGTTGAAGTAGAAAGTCAGAGCCCTTACTTGCTGTAACTACGTATGTGGGGGACTACTCATGAAATCAGCCAGATTTTGAAGAAACATGGCGTACAGCGTATTTTAAAGCCAGTTTGGGAGGTAGGCCAAATGTAACCGTCGGCGAAAGACAAGATATCTCTTTCAATTCCTGATGTCAGCAAGGTCCACGTAGTTGTTGATGTGTACTGGTACGTGGGTGAAACGCAGAGACAGGTGAAAACGAGAGTGCAAGTACACACGAGGCATACAATGAAAGGAGGCAGAGAAATCAGTAGTAACGGAACCAGCTGCAAAAATAAACATCATATTTTATTTGAAGAAACGGAGACCATAGCGAAGATTCATAACTATTTCCGCGGATGATAGAGGGTCCATAGAAATTTACAAAAATAAGAACAGTTTAATATAGAGGTCAGCTATTAATTGTCGGGAGTTGGGAAACCTGTTTTAAATAAAATTACAGGATCGTTATAATAAAATAAAATAGGCTTACTTTATTTATATTGTAAAAACGATAAAACATTATTATCCTTAAATATTTCTTTTTTGTGTATACTGTGTTACTTATTAAAATAGCTTAATTTTTTAGGGTTATTGGACTTTGTTATAAGTTATGAGCTTGTTTGTAACATTGTGAGCAGGGGCTTACTGTATAAAACAGGTGGGTCAAGACTTTGTGCTTTGGATCAAGAACCTCAGGCTCCACCTTGACTTCAGACTCGCTTGGTAATGTCTGACAATGAGCTTTGGTACATTGGCGCAAGTTATGGTCCATACTTTTGAGTCCAGCGATGACTCCCCCCCCCCATTTTAGTAAAGTCATTGTCAACACACGTGTTGCTGGTGGTGCTTACCTGTGACTGTACTTAGACACGTGTGAGGATATAAGATTATTGCAATAAGTGCAATAACAATGGAGTGGTATAAAGTTATAATTATGACTGAAACCAACAGATAATAAACAATTGTGTTATATGCAAATAATGTGTGGGTTCATTAACGTACCACTAGCTTAAACATCAGTTCTACTGTTATTGCAAAAATAGACAAAAAGTGATGTGTTGAAAAGATCACTTTTATTGATGTGATAAAACTTGAATAAACTTTAATAATCCCTTTTCCATTAAAATATTTTCTAGTTAATTGAAAATGGGTGCTCTGTTGTAAATAATAATTATTTTACTTAAAGTAAATATTATTTAATAAAAATATTATTAGTAAACTTCCAATTTAATTTAATAAATATAATCCAACTTTTGTAAATAATATTATGTGATTTAAAATTTTTAATAATGATTCACTATGCACAAACAGATCAAATTAAACATGTTAGAAACGGCATATTTCGATACCTGACAAGTCAGAATAAATTGTCCACGTCTGACATGTCCCTCATTCACCTCTGACAATTGTGAATGAGGGACAGATGCTGATAACTTCCTCATGGGGACACTATGTCGGTTTGATTAGCGACAGAGAATCAATATCATAACCATCATCATCACACAAGACAACTAACGATCTACAAGGTAATCAGGACATCATCGTTATTATTGTCCACATCAAAGAGCCACACACACACACACACACACACACACTAATACGCAAAGTAATATATTTATATTTTCCACTACTACTGTTTTAGTCTGTCCGTATCTTTTATTTTAAAAGCCACACGTTGCTGGCGTCAATTTAATACGTAATGTTTTTCACATGTGTGTTTTTCTTGTCACACGTTGTTCTCTCTGAGTTTAAATTAACACTGGTTCGTTAAATATGTTTGTTAATTAATAATTAATTATTTAATTGTTTCAAATTAATTATCTTGTTTAAATAATTATTGTGTATTCCTTTTGAGTAATTATTTGGTTGTAGATCCGTTGTTTGAATGTAAACAGTTTCGTAGACCTCTTGACGTTCGTTCACACTCCTGTTGAATTGTGTCGTCTGTGTAAGCCAGTGTATATTTTAGACAAAGTTATTTTATATAAATACCACTATTGTATTAACGACTCGGAACACTAGGTTTTTTATAAGTAAAAGCATAAAGTTTTACCTTACAGCCTGAACTGGTTTTCTCCTTTAAAAGGCTTCTTCAGTGGCTGCCGCTGGTAGCGTTGTCCGTCTTGTTGTGGGTGATGGAATCGAATTTTGAAAGATCGATGCTGTGTGTGTGTGGGGTGAGATATGTTCGAATAATGCGTGCGATTTGAATTGTGTCTGTTCGTTTAGGATGTCGTTTTTATTTGTTTTTGTGTGTTTGTATATTTCCAATTGTTCTAGAGTGTCTAGTTTTCGGCCTTTTGTGTGTACGTGTAGAATGTTCATGTTATTGTCAATGTTTTTATATGTGTGGTTTGCTTCAATGAGGTGGTTTGCAAAGGTGGATTCTGTAGTGGAGTGGAGTGCCTTTGTGTGTTCAATGTATCTCTGTTTGAAGCTACGTCCTGTCTGGCCTATGTAGAATTTATTGCAATTTGAGCAATTTAGCTTGTAAACACTGGGTAGATCGAATTTGTTTTGTGCTTTGTGTGTGTGTTTTGATAGTGTGTGTTATGTTTTGTTAGTAGTTTTGTAAGCAATTCTGTATCCTGCTTTTTTGAATTTGTGGGCTATTTTTTCAGTTTGTTTGTTGATGTATGTTAGTGTTATGAATTTGTTGTTTTCTGTCTTTGTCTGTTGTTTGTTTTGTGTAGGAGTTTACTGACTATTGTTCTGTCATATCCGTTAGATTCTGCTAGATATTTTATCGTGTATAGTTCGTCTTTGTAGTCTTTTTCATCTAAGGGGATGTTGTTAAGTCTATGTATCATGGTTCTGAAGGCAGCTAGTTTGTGTTGTATTGGGTGATTGGAGTTGTTGTGTATAAGTGTGTCAGTTGTAGTTGGTTTTCTGTATATACTGAATTTGTGCCTGTGTTCTAGTTTTGTGATGGAGAGGTCTAAGAAGTTTATGGTATTGTTGTGTTTGTATTCGGCTGTAAAGGTTATGTTTTTATGTATTTTGTTTATGTGTGTTAGTAACTGTTCACATTGTCTTTTGGTTCCCCTGTATAGTATTAGAATGTCATCAACGTATCTGTGCCAATATAGTATTTTATGTGAGTGTCTGTCATTGTTTGTGAGTATTTTTGTTTTTTCTAAGTGTTGGAGGAAGACTTCTGCTAGAATGTTGGATATGTTGGAGCCCATGGGTAAGCCATCGTTCTGTGTGTAGTATTTATTGTTATAAGTAAAGTAGTTTTGTTTTGTGATAATGTTCAGAGTTTCTGTTATTTCGTTGATAAGTTCGTCTGGTGTGTTGTTCTGTTTGAGTTTGTTTTGTAGGATGGTGATTGTTTCAGAGATGGGGATGTTTGTGTACAGGTTTTTAATGTCAAAGGAGGCTAATGTGGCATTATGGGGGATGTGTATGTCTTTTATTTTTGTTACTAGGTCTGTGTTGTTTTTTACTGCAATGTTGTTGTCTAGTTGTGTGTGTTGTCTGATAATTTTGTCTAGATATTTTGCGAGGTTTGCTGCACACAAACTCTAAATTTTACTTGGGCGCCATATGGGATTTCGTGAGAAATGTCCCATAAAAAAGAATTCTTTTGATTGATCGAATGATTAATTTTGATTGATTTTAAGTTAGTAATTGATTGACTGATTATATCAGTATCAGGAGTTAAGTTCCCTTTTTTCTGTTCAATTGACTCTAACTGTTGGCGGTTCACTTGTCTGAATTGTAGCCAACTTAACTGTTTATTTACTTTGAAATTCCAACTCATAAACTAGTAATAAAGATTAATTATTTATTTAAATAATTGTTGACAACAGTTGTTACTTTACAATTCATTTGTTTATTGCTCACTCTATAATTGATTCAATTAAATACATTCAGTTTAATACAACAAACGAATTACAAATCATCCAGCTTTAACTTTTTTCTAACTCAGTCTGTTTGCAATGAAGACTCTAGTCTTAATCGTTTGATTATTTATAATTATTAACTATCTCAAGGGTGACTTCTTTTAATTTACAGAATAGAACGCCACTGCCTTACTTTACAATGCTGTTACAAAATATTAGATTATTAGGTTAGACTCCTTTAGTTATTGAAATTAACAAACGAAAAGTTCGTTCAATTTGTACCAATCTTAGGTTAGCTATGATAACGTTAATACCTGAAATCTTATGTCGGAATATTATAATTCCTTTAAATAAATTTATACAGTGTTCAGTACTTATTGTATTATTGTTTCTTGCGTCAGTATACAGGTGTATTATATTATACTGCTAATAGCTTACTCGTAAACAAAGTAAATATATGCACCATACTCCCTGGTTATTAATCTCAATGATTATTTATTAACACTCCTCACGATCTGATATACTGATCGTGGTTACACTTCACTTTATTTCGCACATGAACGATTTTATTTTCTTCTTGACTGCTTATTTCATTGGTTATGTATGATACTTAACCTCGTTCTTTAACACGCACTTCTAGTAAAAGTATCACTACTGTTATCGATGCACTGATATTTAATTATACTTCTTCCTTCTCGTTGATTATTGAATTTTGGATGATAAATCGGCCTGGATTAGTTGTTGTTGATTGAGTGGAAAGAGACAAAATGCTCCTTTGTTTACAATTGCGATCGTTTATATAGTTTTTTTAGAAGTCCGCTAGGCAGTGTCGGCGGGTTTCTAAAGTAGTCCGTGATTGGTTGAAAATGATGTCATGGTGACGTAGTTCTATTTATAGGCATTACATATTTGTATTCGGACCGTCATTGTCGCTATTGTTATTATTTCATTGTATTTATTCGAAATTCACCAAATTTATGATGCTAACGTTTATATCTCAGTTATTACAATTACAATTCAGGTTCTATTACTATCGTTGTAAAGCTTGTTTATTTGTCTTTATTTTGACATGGCTTGATGCCAGTTTGGTCATAGTTTTCATTAACATTTCTTTATTCTAAACTAACCAATGCATTGTTTACATTCGTCGTCTGCTAAATGTTGCAGATCCGACTAATAACTTTTTCTTAATATTTGTTTAATTATTCTTAATTTCTTATTTGAACATGATTATTTGATTAAAAAGAACACCTTATTATATGTAAATGCTGTATCCAGCTGAACAATATTAATTATTAAATTCTTGGATTTCGTTGTCCATGACGTGTCCGTTACTTAACTAAATATCACTATAATATTGACGACTCGGAACACTACGTTTTTTATAAGTAAAAACGTAAAGTTTTACCTTACAGCCTAAACCGGCTTTCACCTATAGAAGGCTTCATCAGAGGCTGTCGTTAGTAGCGCTGCTCGTCTTGTTGTTGGCGACGAGATAGTGTTTCGAAAGATTGACTCTGTGTGTGTGTGGTGAGATGTGTTCGAATAATGCGTGCGATTTGAATTGTGTCTGTTCGTTTAGGATGTCGTTTTTATTTGTTTTTGTGTGTTTGTATATTTCTAATTGTTCTAGAGTGTCTAGTTTTCGGCCTTTTGTGTGTACGTGTAGTATGTTCATGTTATTGTCGATGTTTTTATATGTGTGGTTTGCTTCAATGAGGTGGTTTGCGAAGGTAGATTCTGTAGTGGTGTGGAGTGCTTTTGTGTGTTCAATGTATCTCTGTTTGAAGCTACGTCCTGTCTGGCCTATGTAGAATTTACTGCAATTTGAACAATTTAGTTTATATACACCGGGTAGATCGAATTTGATTTGTGCTTTGGGCATGCGTTTTGATAGTGTGTGTTCTGTTTTGTTAGTAGTTTTGTAAGCGATTCTGTATCCTGCTTTTTTGAATTTGTGGGCAATTTTTTCTGTTTGTTTGTTGATGTATGTTAGTGTTATGAATTTGTTGTTTTCTGTCTTTGTCTGTTGTTTGTTTTGTGTAGGAGTTTAGTGTCTAAACGAACTAAACATGATAAAATATCTAGCAGAATCTAACGGTTATGACAGAACAATAGTCAGTAAACTCCTACACAAAACACAAAACAAACAACAGACAAAGACAGAAAACAACAAATTCATAACACTAACATACATCAACAAACAAACAGAAAAAATTGCCCACAAATTCAAAAAAGCAGGATACAGAATCGCTTACAAAACTACTAACAAAACAGAACACACACTATCAAAACGCATGCCCAAAGCACAAAACAAATTCGATCTACCCGGTGTATATAAACTAAATTGTTCAAATTGCAGTAAATTCTACATAGGCCAGACAGGACGTAGCTTCAAACAGAGATACATTGAACACACAAAAGCACTCCACACCACTACAGAATCTACCTTCGCAAACCACCTCATTGAAGCAAACCACACATATAAAAACATCGACAATAACATGAACATACTACACGTACACACAAAAGGCCGAAAACTAGACACTCTAGAACAATTAGAAATATACAAACACACAAAAACAAATAAAAACGACATCCTAAACGAACAGACACAATTCAAATCGCACGCATTATTCGAACACATCTCACCACACACACACAGCTTCAATCTTTCGAAACACTATCTCGTCGCCAACAACAAGACGAGCAGCGCTACTAACGACAGCCTCTGATGAAGCCTTCTATAGGTGAAAGCCGGTTTAGGCTGTAAGGTAAAACTTTACGTTTTTACTTATAAAAAACTTAGTGTTCCGAGTCGTCAATATTATAGTGATATTTAATTAATTATTAGTATATATTTGTTGATTTTTTATCATAAACTTCCATATTTAATTATTTTTACTTCAACATGTCTTTCTTATCTCTTATTCTTAGAACATCACTCAAGTAGTGGTGCTTTACATTCTTTTTGTCATTATCATTATTTTACTTCCCTATGGGTCTCTACCTGATTCTTATTTTCATGACTTAATTAGGTCGTTCTGGGTTTGTTATCATTCCTTTACAATGTTTTGTTCCTTGACTATTATGATATTTCTTTACATATTTTATCTACTTATAATGTTACCTGAATACATTCAGTGTTTACATTGATGGTTATCTTTAATCTATTATAACACATATTATTGGTTTTCTTATTATCTTTTAATAGTTGATTATTAATCCTAGTATTGTTCTTTATTTTCGTCTTTTTAAATCATTACTTTGACATGGATCAGCTACGGTAATGTGCTGTTTCTATTTATACATGATACAAATATTATTCATGTAATTTCTTATCTTACTTATTTTATTTTATTTTATTCATCAAAGGTTTTATTGAGCTCACTTAACAGTTTATGTGGGAAACTTGTCTTGTCATTTCGTCTTTGTCATTCTGTTTATTTATGTTGTAGTGTCATTTTATGTAGATAGTGGATTTACCACTGTTTACTTGAATTTCTTTTTTCCTTTCATTCTTTAGTTTCTTTATTTGTTTAACATTTTTACTGTTACATTCTTCCTGGTCACTCATTTATAGTTATTCTAGTATCATTCACCCTTCTGGTGTTTATTTTTATTATGGAACATTTTGTGATGTTACAACACACACACACACACACACACACACACACACACACACACACACACACACACACACACACACACATACACACACACACACACACACACACACACACACACACACACACACAATAACCACTTCACAACTGTAACTCAAAAATGCACAGGTGACTAACGAACAATTATTTCTTGTAAACAAAGAAAGAACTCATAAAGTTCTGACATACGAGTTTACAAAGTAAATGTAAATAGTGTAAATAGTTAAAGTAAAATAAGTAGTATGGAATTTTAAGTTTTTAAAAAAATAAATTTTCTAGTTAATTGAAAATGGGTGCTCTGTTGTAAATAATAATTATTTTACTTAAAGTAAATATTATTTAATAAAAATATTATTAGTAAACTTTCAATTTAATTTAATAAATATAATCCTACTTTTGTAAATGATGTTCTGCGATTAAAAATTTTAATAATGATTCAAAGTTCATACTCTTGTCACATGCCCAAGCAATTTGAATAATTTTATAATATTTTTATTTATGTTTTATGTTATGATGTTTAAATGCTATTATTGTGTTACATATAAGAGATATAATATGTTGTCATTGTATATTCTGGAAATATTTTGAATTCACCTTTATTTAAATTTTTAATATTTAATTAATTTTTTGAACATAATACTGTAGTTAATAAATCGATAAGTAAAATATTAATAATTCTTGTTCAATATTTTAATTAGTTATTTCATGCGATCAGCATCATAAAAAAAGTTTATTGTGCAACAATTATACTTAACGTAAGGAACAAACACAAAATCCCATGACCTAGTCTGTGGTTTATGTATCCTCAATACAGTTGTGTTTGATATAAAAACAGATTTATATTGTAACGATGTGATCATGATGTGATGTGATGCGTCCCTCTTATTTAAAGCCCCGCGATGGGTTCGTCAATCTGTAACGATGTAGCATTGCGTCCTTCTTATTTAAGCCTCACGTTGGAGTCGTCAATCTGTAACGAATCGTTCTGGTCGTCTCTGTTAAATGTGCACACTTGTTTTTTATGTGTAGTAAGTGTTAATGTGGTGTGTTCGCCTCACACCGGTCGTTACAATAAAGGGTGTCACTACGGAAGTCTGTAGCGTAGTCTCAATTATCAGTACAACCTGTTTATTCATAGGGGTTGCGAATCCCGGGTGGCGCCAAATTGTTTACTTTAAAACAATTAAATTTGTGATTTTATAAGTTAAATAAGTGTTGTCAGCGTTGACGGCTGGAGTGTTCAACTGTTCCCGCCGCTGTGCAGTTTGTCGTATTGTCCACTCGTGAAGAGCGCTAGTTGGTTAATCAGTAGAAATTGCTAACACACACATATATTATACAACGTCCTACGAAATAAAACGATGGTAATACTCTGTACTGTACTTTTAATTCAAATTTAGTCATTAATCAAAGTGACAAAAGTATTATAAATTATTTTTCAGTAAAATTGCTCCGGCTTAGAACATGGAACAAATCTGTAGGTTGGCGAAATTTATTTTGAAATGAACTATTCTGATGGCGACAATGGCTTCTGTTTACACACAATATATTAATCTGTTCAAAATCTGGGGTTCTTTGGATTATAAATAAAACATAAAAGCTGGTTACATTAAAAGAATATACAAACTACTGTACCTTATACGTACTTAAATAGTATAAAGTGTTTTTACAAATTGTTCAGTAGTGTCGTATTAGTTGTTACAAATTTCACACTCTAATGCGAGGTTAATTCTAAGTTAACAAATGTTTTACGTAAGTTGATTATTATTCAGACCTTTGAAAGAAAATTAATTTTGTTTAATAGTGAGAAATTTTTAATGTGATTTGGTTTCTGGGATTATTGAATTTAGTTGATACTTATCAGTTCAGACGGTGGTGATATGTTGTCGTCTGGGGTAATGGAAATTCATCTATTTTGGGGCTGATTTAGGCTTCTGGCTTCTTCTTCTATCTCGTCTTGGGAATTTCAGCTATTTAATTTGGTATATTTGGTTCCTGGACATCGGTTAATATTCGAAGCTCTTTATCTACTCGTCAATGGTCCATACTGTCGTCTTCTAAACGTCTTTTGAACTTTTTAAAGTAAAATTTGGTCATCCCAATCTTGCGTACCGCTTACCCACGCGTCATTTTTTCAAGTCTAATAATTTTAACGGAAAATTAGTATCCAACGGCCCGTTTCTATGGTAACAGTAATCCTTTGATTGGTTAAGGCCTCGATCAAAAGCATTGTTAAGATATTTGAAATTTCTATTCAAATTTATTATATATTTTCTGACTGATTTTATTCTTCTGTCTTCCCTTTGGGGTAATAAATAATATCACTATTGTCTTTATTTCCTTTCAAAGATTAAAACAATACCTCATAAGGTCATATTCCATCATATATTAACTTTAGTCTAATTATTTTGACATTTGATAAATTACATATCTCCTTTAATTTAAACCTTTATAATAACATTTCTCTTTTAAAATGATTTACACATAATTACTGGCTATTTACTTGCCTTAGATTTGTAAATTTCCTTGTGAATTTGTTACAATTGATATTTGTGTGTGTCTGACAGTTATGCATTTTCATAGGCATAAGTAGCATTTATGGTATTTGACTTATTTCATTTAAATTACATTTCATTTCATTCTGATGGGCTTTACGTTATTATTATAATTGTTTGTGTTGCGTTTTGATTCTGTTTGTGTTCTGATTACATGTCAATATAGTTTTCTCTATCTTTATATTTAAAACATAACAATTAGGCTTATGGACTGCAAGTTTCTTTCAGCCATATCCTATTCATAACATTAAAACGAACAATTCTTTATAAGTTATTAGTTACTGTTGGTTTAACATATATTTCATTCTTTTGCTATTACTTTGAGTGAGAAACTTCATCACTTCCTTCAAACTTATTATTTGCTAATTTTTTGTTTATAATCCATATTATTTTTATTGTGATAAACAACATCACTTTTATGAAATTTATAACTATCCCTTATAACATGGGTGTTTTTGATTTGTCTCTAACTCCTTAACTTTTAAACAATCTTTACATTCCCTCCATGTTAACACTTTCAATTTACTCTTTCCTGGAATTCTCCCTTTTAAATATGATTACATATTTCTAAACTTATTACTAACATTTTTTGGTTTTAATTACCATTGTGATTATCACCTTCCAGTGTTCAATCCATCTTACTTTATAGTTCATACTTAATACTATTTTTCACAATATACTTATTCACTATTATTTTTCACTGTCAAACCTTTAGTGTTCTTTATAGATTTATTAAATGTTTATTTTCATTATCATTCACTATTTTTCATAATATTTATATTCTATATCTTACACTATTCCCATTTATACCTCCCCTTCACTTTTAAATTATTTATAGTTAACTATAATTTAATTAGCGTACCTTCTTTATCACTACACTTTGGGGTTTTTACACATACACTATTGCACGTTTTCACTGTTTATACTAAGTGTTCTTTAGTGGGTAATCCCTATAATTATTTCTCTTTCTATTTCTCACTATTTCTTTCATTATAAAACTATACTTATTATTAATGACATTTTGTTAAATATTTCACTACATCTAACTTTAATATTTGGGTTAGTGTACTTTTCTTTACTAAGTTATTTTTTAACTGTTTTTTGTTTAAAACAGGTATATAAATTATCTCATTTACTACAATATTTATTTCCATTAGTGGATAATTATTGGGGCTTATTTACAATATGCTATCCTTGAGTATACCATTTCTCCCTTTTATATGTGGTGTTTGTTATTTCTTGGTTTCACTTCGTTTCCTCTTCTTCTTCTCCTTCATCTTCAATTGTCTTCATTTTGACTCGGTTCTCCTCTTCTCGTCTGGTTTAATTTCATTTAGTTATAGGAATTCATTCACTTCCTTTAATTGTCTTTATTCTTCTTTGGTTCTGGTTTCTTCCCTTCTTTTGTTAGTTCCTATTGGTTTGGTCAATCACCTTTTTTGCTTTGTGTATTTTTCGTGGTTCCCTTCTTCTTTTGTTTCCTGTTTTTGGGTCAATCACTTGGGTTGGGTAATGTCGTCGTTTGTCGTGTTATAATTTTTATATTTTATTTATATTTAAATATTTTATTTGATATGAAGTATATTTACTTTAATAATTATCTTTTTTATCCCTGGTACTGGGGTGGCTTATTTGTGTTGTAACATATCCATAATAATATTATTTGTAATGTGTGTGTGTGTGTGTGTGCATAAAATTTAAATACATTTTTGAAACTATGGGTGTATTGTGGGACATATGCCAGAAGTGAGAACTTCAGTGCCCAGTGGTGACTGCTGAACTGATTCACCATGTACAAGGTTGCTTGTATGTATCTGGAGTAAGAGAGATTTCTGCTATAAAGAATTAAATTCAAATACAGAATGAATGGATAATTAAATGAGACAAGGGCGTTGTAGTGTTTATATGTCTTTTATTATAAGAAATTACTATTCACAGTGAACATAAATAGAATCATATCACATGTTGTATTATTTTCACTGTAACAATATATTTACAGAATATTTAGTTGAAAAGTAGAATATGATATGTGGAGTATAATAATACAATTTTTTTAAAAAGCAATTGCAGTCTTATTGAACGAACAATGTATCTAAAGGCAATAATAAAAAAATGTGCAGGGGTATAAATTATGATACTTATTATCAATTAGTGAATAACGTGCGATTCATGTTCAACCTCGACGAATGAAACGGTAGGTCTGTAGTAACTGAAGTAAGATATAAATTTTTTAGATTCTCTTTTTATCAAGAAATCTCAAAAATACAGCAAAAATTATGGTACCACATCTTGTCATAGCATGCGATGGATTGTTGTTCAATCGCAAGTTTTGTGCATCTCAAAGAAATTCTACTAAAGGATGTGAGCTGTCATTTGCAAAATTTATATTTAAGTCTCCATACAAAATTAGAGGTAATTCATTATAGTTTTTACAAAGTAATGCACCGTGTCATCAGTATAAGGCAACATGTGAAAGTGGATGAAGTTAATGATTTGAAGAAATGTAAATTGCAACAACAATTATTTCATACCCGTTGACTATTTTTTTTATATTTCATATATAACCTATCTCTGATGATGCTGCGCATGCAGCAAGCATATTTCATATTGTTACGTCCATATGTTCTGTTAAAATGTTGGCCATAGGAAATAAATTTTGATATATCGCAGCTCCTCCTGCCATAACCAAAGTGCATTTATATTTAGCAATACAATTAAAATTTGGTATACAAATGGCATGTTTTTTTATCCACGTTTGTTTCTGAAAGTAGTAATATGTTACTCTTAGAGCTGACAGAATCAATAATGTCCTGGAAGTGACTGCGAGGATCTTGGCAATCAAATGAACATATGGACGTCTACGAGCATTGTATCCAATGTAGCCAAACGATTTGTTGCCAACCTGCAGAATTCATCTTGTAATGATGCATTGTGTCTGCGTCTATGATGAAATTTGTAATCATTTTTAGCCTATGTAAAATCCTCGAATGGTAGCAACTTCCAATAGCACCAACTGCAATAAGTGTGATTTAGCATACCCACATACTATTTCCAGAAACTTTCCTCCTTGCGAATTATATATAGTCAAAGCACAAGCAGCTTTTAATAAGAAATGTGTATGTTTTGCAATGACTGTTTTGTTGTTGTTTAACGGTTATATGATTATGCAAGAATTGTATAAGCACGCACAGCCATGTTAGTTTTTCATTCGAGATGAAAAGTTTGAAAATGCAAATATTTATAATATGTTTACTTACCTTGACGTAGCATTTCTTTGTCTAGCTCGATATTCTCTCCACAGTCAGTTTTTTGTTTGTTAAAGTTAAAGGCCTGGATCCTTATTTATCAATTAAATTGTTGACATATAATCGACTTGTTCTTCAGCGTTTGCCACTGAAAATTCATATACAACTCACACAACACAAACAAAAATGTGTACACAATAAAGTAGACTACTCTACTTTTTAATATAGTAACACATTACACTCACATACAGCAATATAGCTACTGCACAGAACCATAATGTGCACATCTTAACACCAGCGTTGATTGAAATGTGTACAATATGCTTGGATGGGCTAAAATGCATGCAAAAATATAGGTGGGCCAAAGTATGTGTGCAGTCGCTAGGGCCGAACCTTGGTCACTAGTATGAGAGGGGAGGGTCTTTCACTTTCCTCTACTTCGCAGCTAATGCTTTTTTGTTTCAGCCTTTCAATACATGCTCAATCAGTTTACTGCCCTGGGAGCGCAAAATGTATAAGAGTGAGCCAGGTATCATAGTGCCGTACCTGAAGTTCTCACTTCAATAAACGAATTGAATATGAAATTTTAAATACTCAATAAATACTGAATTATTTCTAATTATAAAATTAAACAAATACAAGGATGTCCATCTCTGTGGACATTTATTGCAAATGGAGGGAAAATGTCCACAAATGTGGACAATGTACACAATGTGTTTCTCTGAATTTTAAAATTATATTGTTATATACTTTATTGTAATCCCCACAACAAAGTGAAATATTTTCATTTAGCCTGTATTGAAAACAAAAACACTCTCTTTTACAGTCTGTTATGTTTTAGAGATATGTCTATCAAAAGTAAATTTTTCTCATGTTAGATAAAACCCAGCTGAAAATGAAGATTTAAATGTCTTTAATACTTGGTGCTCTTTAATTGTCTTAAAGCAAAACAAAGGACTGAAGAGTGTATAATTGTAAACACTTGTCAGAAGATGTAAAATATGAGAATTTGATCTCAAACTATTTTTTCAGTAGTATTCACAACCAACTGAATTTCGTAGAATACATGCTTTTGATTTTAATTTTATCAAATATTTAATCACTTTCATTTGTCTGTAACTTTCGTCTGGTTTAAACTGTTTATTTTGTTTTAAGTGTATTTTCACTTTTAGTAAACTTAAACAAACAAAAAAAAAACTGAAATGAAATATGTCTTTAAGTATGAAGCTTCTACAGCATCCAGAAATGGCCTTTAGGGTGTGTAACAGGTGTGACTGACTACACATGGGCCACCATCTAATTCAGTAAGAAAAAAAAAGAAAATGAGAAGAACAAGAGAGAGAGAGAGGGAGAGGGTGAATCTATTTTCAATTATTCCTATATTGTTTTTTGATTAATTTTTTGGGGTTGTTATAGGGGTCCTGCAGCTATTTTTACATCCAACCCTGCAATTGCTAAAGGCTCTATGCCTACATCCAGTTACTACATAGGCAGCACTCGTTTAGTGGTCTGTTGTGATGAATGCCAACAAGTGAAGGCTGGTGTGATTTCAAAATCAACTTTGAATCTCTCCAGCTCCCGATGGTTTGGTTGAAATGTTTTAATCAGATGGTGACTACAGATTGCTGGGCTAGAAGATTTTGTCCACTTCCTTCAGCTGTACAGTACAGACAATACACTCCCTCTGGCACTACTTGATGATCCCGTACAGGCAATCATCTAACTCGCTGTACATACACTGCTCCTGTCTAATGTCATCTCAAAACCACTACCTAGAAAATCCACCAGATAACACCCCTGCACAGTTACTTATTTATACTTACAAGAAACGTATCATTGCATAGTTACTTATGCATGCAATCAGTGTTTCATAGAAGCGTCCCGTCCTACCGTTCTTCCATTTTCATGAAAGCTGAGGTAATGGCTATGGATAGAAAAATAACATAGCGAGCATTGTGGCTGTGTTTTGTTAGACTGTAACCACATCATGTCATCATGAGTCTGGTGTTTCTACAGTAGTTTATAATTTCCAGAATTATAAATAACATGTTATATACCTATAATCTGAGGAAGGACATCTTGCTCATCTTCTACACTAAAGTTTAACTGATCTGAAATGAAATAGACAAAAAAATGCTAATCACATCATTTTGCTTACATACGATATAACTTTACAAGAGCTGTAATATTTTTTTCTTTTTAAATAAATAAAGTTGATAGCACATTTCCTTATTTTTTATAAAACACTTTTCTACATACTCTATTTAACATTTAAAATGAACATTTTCTTATATAGACTGTTTTTAAATATTTCTTTCACAGTATACTTCTAAATCTGTATGTTTCCATGAAATATTCTGGTAAAATACAGGAGCAAATTCTATACGAGTGTGAACTATAAATATGAAAATACAGTACTCCTAAGCTGTCTTCTAGTATTGAGACAGTTTTGATGCCTTTGAGATTCCTAGGTCACTGGTAATCGCAACTGCACCATGTATACAACAGACAGTTGATTACTCGTTTTATAAAGGTATAGGTTTGTACCGTAATTAGTGGAAAGTGAATTACATGTTTATTGCTATTTGATAGATTTTAGTTATTATTGATCACTGAAATAATTGTTAGTGACTGCTAGTTACTGTTACTTAGAACAATGCATAAGGGATTAATTTGTATAGCAATTTTGATGAATTAAATAATGTTTTGTTACAATTATAAAAGTTGCAACTACTTTTACCGTCTATAGGGTCAATGTAAAATTCCACCCATGAAAGATCACTATCAGTGTAATATATTTTTTGTATTTAATTTCCACTTTAATGGGATTCAAATTATTAAATAACTTATTATTATTTGTATATCAACTGAAGCCGTTTTACTATAATTATAGTGCAATAAAATCTGTGTGATACATTATAGTCATAATCACTTTCTTGTAATTGTTTCCTTTGAAGGTCTAGTAAATAATAATATTAATTACAATATGATAATACGAGGCATGTCCGGAAAGTAAAGATACAAAGGTCGTAATTGGTCTAAAAATATTTATTTACAAATCATTAACTGACAATTACATAAATACATATATCTTTATTTCTCTACATAATTACCGCCATTATCCAAGCACCTATTAAGTCTGGGAACCAGCTTTTGTATCCCCGTGTCATAGAAGTCTGCCCCCAACCCTTTGAACCAGGTCATGACCTCTTCTTTTACCTCGTCATCGTCATCGAACTTTTTTCCGGCCAGATATTGTTTCAGGTGACGGAACAAGTGAAAATCACTCGGCGCGAGGTCCGGGCTATGCGGCGGGTGATCCAAAACATCCCATTTCCAACTGCACGCGTGACCTCTGCGCTGCTCGGCAGTTGGAAATAGGATGTTTTGGATCACCCGCCGCATAGCCCGGACCTCGCGCCCAGTGATTTTCACTTGTTCAAAGGGTTGGGGGCAGACTTCTATGACACGGGGATACAAAAGCTGGTTCCCAGACTTAATAGGTGCTTGGATAATGGCGGTAATTATGTAGAGAAATAAAGATATATGTATTTACATAATTGTCAGTTAATGATTTGTAAATAAATATTTTTAGACCAATTACGACCTTTGTATCTTTACTTTCCGGACACGCCTCGTAATTATATTATCTTCTTCTTGGGCAATCAATCTGTTGATTGATCTGTGGTGTCCTCCAGTTGACTCGAATTATACTTCATATAATACTATATTACACTATACCATACTATATTATACTCTAATTACACTCTTATACTACCATAAGTTACTATAGGTAAGAGACCTTTTGGAAAGGTAAAGACGTTACTGATGGAAAGAAGGATCCTGATCGAGATGAGAAAGAGATTTGCTAAATGTTTTATTTTGAGTGTTGTTTTATATAGCAGTAAAACCCAGACCATCAAAATGAAGAAGAAAAGTACCTAGAGAGCTTCAACATTTGTTTGCGGTGAAGAATGATTATGGTGAAATGGACTGACAGAGTGAGAAATGATGAAGTATTGATGAGGATAGAGTAAAGAAAACTGCTGAAAGTAATACGACTGAAAAACAGCTTGTTTGTGTATATATTGCGTTGAAATGTCTACAGCTAAGGATAGAGAGAAAGGTGGAAGGAAAGAGAGGACCGTGAAGAAAAAAAAAAGGTTGGAATGCTTGATGATATCAAAAACACAGGGAATTATAATCAGATGAAGACAAATGCACTGGAGAGAGAAAAATGGAGAACATCTAGATGAAACCTGTCACAGTTTTATTAAAGAAGAATACTACTTGAATATTAATTAGTACACTTTCACATGTGAAACTTACTTTGTTTATTTTCCTCGTACGACGTTTCAGCGTGATGTTCGCCTTCCTCAGCGAGGTATGATACTGAATGTCCGGAGTTTGTAACGGTTTTTTCTAGTTGGTAGGTTGTGTGGGGCGGTGTGGAGGTGGAAGGGGGTTGGCGCGGGATTCCGAAGTATTGTATGTTTTGTGTATTATTGTGTCAAAGAGTGCGTGTGATTTAAAGTGTAATTGGTCGTTAAGTATGTTGTTTGGTTGTATTGTGTAGTGTTTGTATATTTCGTATTGTTCTGCGGTGTTCAGTTTTCAACTTTTAGGTAAGTAGTGTAGGATCTCAAGATTGTTTTTTATGTTGGTGTAGCTGTGGTTTTTTGTCTGTATGTGTGTGGCGAATGTGGAGTGTATGTTGTTATTGGATAAAGCTTTTAGGCGTTCAGAAAATCTTGAAGAAAAAGATCTTCCCATCTGGCCTATGTAGAAATTATTACAATCGTTGCAGTTAAATTTGTATACCCATGTTTTGTTGTATATGTCTATGTCCATGTTTGTTTCGTTGATGTGTTTTTTGATGGTATTGTTGGTTCTGTAACTATTTTGTAATTGTGTTTCCTGAATGTGTTGGCGATTTTGTGTGTGTTGAAGTTGTAGTATGTGAGTGTGATATATTTATTTGGTTGTGTTGTTGGTATTTTTTGTTTTGTTGTTTTTGTTTAGGATGTGTCTGTGTAGTTTGTTTATTAAATCAGGGTTATAACCGTTTTTTATTGCTATGTATTTGATTGTGTTGAGTTCTTTATAATCTTGTTTACTTAGTGGTATTTTTGTGAGTCTATGCGTTGGATGGTTTGATGTGTTGTGTATGACCATGTCAGTTGTGGTTGGTTTCCTGTATATTTTATATGTGTGTATTGTTTGTTTTGTTAATTGTTAGGAAAGTTTATACTATTGTTTTGTTCTATTTCAAGTGTAAATTTTAGTTTGTGGTGTATTGTGTTTATGTATTTGTGGAAATTTTCGACCTGTCTTGTATTGCCATTATATAAAAGTAATATATCATCAACAAATGATTTTGTTGGTGTATTTGTTGTTGTTTATTATATGTTTTTGTTCCATGTTGTGTATGAAAATTTCAGCTAGTATTACTGATACGGGGGGGGGGCCCATGGGGAGTCCGTCTGTTGTGTGTATATCTTATTGTTGTATGTGAAATAATTTTGTTCTGTAATTATTTTGGTGAGTATGTGTGTTTCAGGTGTGTTGTTTTGTCTGAGTAAATGTTCAAGTGTTTGTATGATGTCTTTGATGGGTACGTTGGTGTATAAATTGGTTATGTCAAAAGATGCTAATGTTGAATTGTATGGAATGTGGATGTGTTCGGTTTTCTTGACCAGTTCTATGTTGTTTTTTATGGAAGTGTTGTTAATTAGATTTGTTTTTCCTGATTATTTTATCTAGGTGTCTTGCGATTTGTGGGAGGGTGCTTGTGTGTTGTTTATTAAAGGTCTGATGGGAGTATTGGGGTTGTGTATTTTCGGTACAGCATTTAGTTTCGGGGGTTTGGTTTGATTTGTTTGAGGTATTTGATGTTTTCTGTTTGGATTATGTGTTTTGCGTTATTTATAAATTTGTTTTTGATATTTGAATGTGGGGTCTTTATCTATTTTTGTTATATTGTTTTCGGTGAAGAATTTCTCAATTTTATTGTTTATTTCTTGTTTATCCATTATACCATTTATGTTTCCTTTATTATCGGCTTTTAATATCGTTAGGTTATGTTCAAGTTTTTTTTTTTTTTTTTTCGTTATTGTGTCCTTTTGGTTGGTGTGTGTTGTAATTTACGTTTTATGTCATGCCATATGGGATCTTGGTCATTAATGTGTGTTTTTTAGAGCTGTTTCGGTGTCTTTGATTAAGTCACGTATATGTCTATTGTGGTTGTTGTTGTTGTTGGGTGTATTGTTTTTTAAATTATGTTTGAGTCCTTTGTTTAATAAAGTTATTTCATCATTTGTGAAAATGATGACCGTTGTGTTTACTGTGCGTGTGTGGAATTTGTGTGTTGGTGTGGGGATTGTTTCTATTATGCGTGTTGTGAGGTTTGTTAATTTTTTGTTATGTCTATCTTGTATTCTCGATTTGAGTTTGTCTATATTGTTTTGCGTGTGTTGTATTACATTTTCGCGTTCGATATGGTGTAACATTTGTGTTAGTTTTACGTGTAAATTGTAGGCCTGTTTGTTGAGTGTGTCTTTCTTGTGGTATAGCTCATTGATTATGTTGTTTAAGTACATGTTTTTGGCTTTTTGTTTGGTTAGAGTAAAGCATGTGTGTTTTGTTTTATTGTAATTTGTGCGTGTGGTGGTATTATGTTCTGTTTTCGGCATGATTTGTTGAAGGCAATTGTTAGGGAAGTTTTCATTACCTGTTCCTTGACATTCCTGTATCTGTGGATGATGTACGCTCTGTTTGCGGTATTAATGTTATTTTGCATGTTCATCCTCTTCTTTCACAGCACTTAATGAATATTAATTACTACACTTTCACATGTGAAACTTACTTTGTTTATTTTCCTTGTACGACGTTTCAGCGTGATGTTCGCCTTTCTCAGCGATGTATGATACTGAATGTCCGGAGTTTGTAACGGTTTTTTCTAGTTGGTAGGTTGTGTGGGGCGGTGTGGAGGTGGAAGGGGGTTGGCGCGGGATTCCGAAGTATTTATGTTTTGTGTATTATTGTGTCAAAGAGTGCGTGTGATTTAAAGTGTAATTGGTCGTTAAGTATGTTGTTTGGTTGTATTGTGTAATGTTTGTATATTCTGTATTGTTCTGCGGTGTTCAGTTTTCAACTTTTAGGTAAGTAGTGTAGGATCTCAAGATTGTTTTTTATGTTGGTGTAGCTGTGGTTTTTTGTCTGTATGTGTGTGGCGAACGCGGAGTGTATGTTGTTATTGGATAAAGCTTTTAGGTGTTCAGAAAATCTTGAAGAAAAAGATCTTCCCGTCTGGCCTATGTAGAAATTATTACAATCGTTGCAGTTTAATTTGTATACCCCTGTTTTGTTGTACATGTCTATGTCTGTGTTTGTGTCGTTGATGTGTTTTTTGATGGTATTGTTGGTTCTGTAAGCTATATTGTAATTGTGTTTCCTGAATGTGTTGGCGATTTTGTGTGCTGGAGTTGAATTTACATGCAAGTGTTACTTGCAAGTAAAAATTACCATCACTTGTATGCACGTGGGAAATTAATAAAGCTCATCTTGTAGTAAATATTAATATTTTTTATTTATCACTATTAAGGTGACATTACAACAAATTTTAAATTCATTTTAGTAACAATACATTACATACAATAATAAATTACTGAAGATAACAACTTGACAATTACGTGTCTACTTAATAATATAAAGTACATACTATTCAAAACTACTTTGGCACATAAATAAGATCTTTATAGAGAACACAATTCCATAATAACATGGATAATTCAGTACATCCTTCGATAATATTTAAAGCAATCCCCCACTAAACATCACGTTACAAATAGCAATATAAACTGTTATCATACATACTAAAAATGTGGGCTATAGAGTTTAGTCACTACCTGTGATGTGGCAGCCACTAATCTTGCAAAAAATGTTTGTGTGTGTGTGTTTCTACGAGTACTATGCGCATAAACTAAATGTGTATGCAAAAAATCCACTCTTTTATTTGCAAGCTGTAAAAATTGCATTATTAGCTGTAGCAATACAGCATTGAAGCTCAATAACATATATTACAAATGTTTTAGTGGATGGTTAGTGAGGATCGGTCAATAATACAACTTTTAGTTATTTTGCGTCGACGTTTCGACAATATTTATTGTTATCATCTTCTAAATATTGTCGAAACGTCGACGCAAAATAACTAAAAGTTGTATTATTGACCGATCCTCACTAACCATCCACTAAAACATTCACTGATTGACGGTCACTAAAAATTTAAGGATATATTACAAAGTGTATTCCATTAACCATATTATATGTAGACTGTTATTTATTCTTTATATTGGGTACAAATATAAAATATGTTGACAAAAGAGTGATTGGAGTTAAAAAAAAAAAATAGTTATGTTGTGACATATGGAGGGAAGTGTGGTAGTGCTTACCAGAACCCAAGTCTCAAGGTGTTGGCTGTTGACACAGTGGCAATGGCTCTATCAATAAAATCTGCAGTTGTAATAATATTGTTTATGGAAACATGTATATTTTATTTATGTAGTTGTCATGCAATGAAAGGTTTTAATGAAACATTTTTCTGCATTTTGGGGGATCCTACAACTAGTTTTTGAACAAAATGTAATTACAAATTATTAAAGTTACAAATTCTTTTTTCACCCCATGGTGCAATAGAAACACACACACACACAAAAATGGTTTTTACATGTTTTCTGTGTGCCAGAGGATACATAGTAACACTGAACTATTAGAAAAATGTGTGAATGTTCAACAGGTTGTTAACTTTATTCACCATTTAGAAAAATATTTAACCATGTATTAGCAGAAAACCATAATGTTTAATGTTAGTCACGTCTTTCTGCACATACTTCTCCCCCCCTACACACACACACACACACACACACACACACACACACAGAGAGAGAGAGAGAGAGAGAGAGAGAGAGAGAGAGAGAGAGAGAGAGAGAGAGAGAGAGAGAGAGAGAGAGAGAGAGAGAGAGAGAGAGAGAGAGAGAGAGAGAGAGAGAGAGAGACAGACAGACAGACAGACAGACAGACAGACAGACAGAGAGAAAATGCACTATACATTTAAATCTCTAAAATGGCATTATATCAATAAACGTAGGGAGAGTGACACAATGATAATCACACAGTTACAAAATTAAATGATGAAAAACATATTAGCTGAAGTCGATGAGGTATCATAGACTGAAGTTAACCAACAGCTATATTTATAGGACATCCATCACGCATACAGTGTTTGGGAAGACGTAATTTAGATATCTTTCTTATATATATATATATATATTCAGACATGTTATTAAATGATACACAGCTGAAGGTATGTCAAACAATCTCGAAAGTATTGTACTTACATCTTCTAAAAGCTAATTTGAAACAATTTAACACAATAAATGTACAGTTCATCTAATGCTATTTTAAGTCCAAAACAACCTACAATGAACCAATTAGAAAGGTCTTGTTTCTCAGGGAAACTAAATTAAGTGTAATAAATTATCACAGACTATGTTAAAACTAGTGTAGTGGCCACAACAGCAGATTCAACATGTTATATGCACAAAAGGGTAAACATCTCTCTACGCAGAATATATATAATCATAATACATTTATAAATTTCACTTTCTTTCTTTCTTTATGTACTACAATCATACATGGAAGGGCTGTACATATTTTGTTTTTACTACCACAATATTATATTACAACAGCTAGTAACAACAAATACAACTTTGTAATATGGTACAGAGACAGACTTAAATTGTAAGTACTGCAAACAAAAATAAACAGTTTTAAAATTAATTTTAATTATGCAGTTCCACAAACAATTACTGTTTGCTTAATTATTCACTATTTTTACTACATACAGATGTACATCTGTACACACAAATGCTTATATACTCTTTGTTCTTCCTCAGAATCAAAGACCACAGGAGAAAATTATATAATACAAACACTCCAGATCACTGATAATAAAAGTGTCACACATGAAAACAGATGCCTTATACAACCACTTCACTAATAAGAAAATGTGATACATACAAATAAATAAAACTGCATACTTTGAATATACCTAATTCAAATCACAATACTATTTCAGTAACAACCAAGTTTCATGACAAAATCAATGCCACACATGTCCATTTTATGATGACGTTTTCATCTTAGAATATTCTGACATATCAGGTATTGTGTAGAGTGAACGTATGAAACACAACTTTCATCTGTACAATGAAGGAGGCTCTAAAGAATATGCCTCATGTAGACGTAGAAGAGATTTGCAAGATACAGTTACAATGGTAAAACCAAAATCTTGGTTCAGTTTAGCCTGAGGAAAAAGGGGAGATAGGCAGGACACAGCTGATAAAGATAATGCCATAATGATAAGCACAACAGAATAATTTAAAGAGATCTCATAATTGAAAGAGGTCGCCTATCAGGTAATTTTGTATCATAAAAAGACAAAATACCCACATCCAAATTCATTAAAGCCATCTGCTGTCTAGTTGAAAAAACAAAGGTTTACTGACCTGAGATCTGGTACCACCTCATGTGTAGTCTTCAATTTAAGATTACACCACTGGTTTCACTTTCCTATAATGTTCATTAAATTTATTTATCACTTCATGAAAAAGTTCATTTTCCTTATATTTTTAAAACAAAATTTATGTTACCAGACCTATTAATTGTTATTTTTTTGTTAATAAAAATAAAGACATCAATTTACAGGTTAGTTATTCAACAATCCTGTAAAATTTTCCTGCTTCAGCACAGATTTCTTATTTCACGCACGCGTGCGCACACACACACACACACACACACACTTAAATAGCTGCACACAAGTGAATGCAAAGCACTGGACTATCCAAGAGTAGATGATGTGAAAATAACTGAAGATGAGAAACAATTTCAAACAAACAAAAAATTACTAAGTGCACTGAAATAAGATGACAGAAACAAAATAATTTACTCTGAAGCATATTTCATGATGAGACAAAATAAGAGTCTACTTGTTAACTACAACCAGAAAGTCACAGCAAGCACATATGACAATGGTAGTAGCATGATCAACATACATGAATTTATAGTATTTAATGACTAGTATCTTGTAAAACAATATGAAAATATCTGTAAACTTGTACGTACTATAAACTGTGATAATTGATTTACAGTCAATGGTATTTCTTAATTTATCAGGCCTAAAGAAGAAACAATAGTGAATAAAATACACATTATAAGATGTTACAAGAAAAGATATAGATTAATATCATGTCCAAATTTCTAAACATTTTCATGTAAAACTGAATTTTTAAAATCAGAAATGAACTTAACGAATTTTATTTATTATGTCTATTTATTGTAATATAATGCTGTGTTATGTTACTCAAACTATATCACTCAGCCTACATAACACAAAATCTTGTATAAACTACAGTTTAGTTCATACAATTGTTATTGTGTTTGAGATGCATATCACCCTGAAGTTTCTATGTAACAAGAAAACATGTTTCTATATTTCATACAGCAGATATGACCTTTGTTATTTTTTGAACTAAAAATCTAGTAATTTGTTAAGTATTATCATAAAACATATGCTTACTAAAACAATAATAAAACATAAAACAACAGGCTTTTAGTTCTTTGTAGTTAGTGTCTTCTGTTCCATATCTGTCTGCCAACTGGTAAATTTAGGCACTGGGTCACTTCTATAGAGATCATTCAAAGAAAATTTTGTGCAGGGCAAAGCCTGAATTTGGTGCTCACAGAATAACATTTTCTATAAAATCATGTACTTGGTCTCGGATTTCAGTAGCCCTCAACCGTGCTGCCTGAGGCCAGAGATCCCCCTATGTTCAATTTGGATTTCTATAGACTACACATGTTATTATATAAAAAATTAAGTGTACTGCGGAATACTGAGTCAAAATTTTATAATATTCCCACGGTGGACAAATGAAAATGGTATGTAATTAAAAAATACATCACTATCGTATATAATTTTGCATTACTTCTGGAATTACATGCTATATGTTATTTAAAAGTGTGTGTGTGTTTGGGTTTGTAAGCTTAAAATGTTTAATACATTCTATGTTTTTGTTACTGTCCTGTAGTAATGGACATCATACCTACTCAGAGGCACAGAATTGTAAAATAATTAACACAATTTTCTTTTATAATTATATATACTTGTAGATGAGAAAGTATACATATCTGTTCTGTTTGGTCTCAGCTTCAGGGCACATCTTAGTATTTCATAACTTTTTACTTGTAACCTACATGTTTTGAAAATGTTAAACTACTGTGATTTTTCTGGTTTGAGAATTTTTCTACAGTTCTTGTAACCAAATAATTTGCAGAAACATAGTTTTCAATATTGTTTGTTTAAATCATCCTGCTCATGACTTGCAAGACTTAAGGCAGTAAATCATCAGATTTTTATTATTTATCATGAACTTTTTTTTAATTCAAGGTTTATTTTTTCTTTTCTTGCAGCAACTATTAACATATTATGTTTGTCTGATATGCAGTTTCAGATTATCTTTCCCAACAGCAAACATTCACTATTGTTAACACTGTTATTTAAAATAAATAAGTACTTTATTTTCATCTAAATCTACATAAAACATTTATTTACTTTGCAAATATTACAACTATATGGAACTAAATGTTAGTAAATATTAAACTGTTACCATACTAAAATAATTTAAATAACTATACAAATTTCTTGCAGATATTATAAGTCCGATAGATATTAATAGTCAGATAGATAGTATGCTGACTATTATAAGTTCTGTCATGAATATTTGTATTAAAAAAATTAAATAAATTAATTTTGAAGATGCTTTAAAGAGAATTAACAATTACAATTTTTAAAAATATACCACATACAGATTAATTATTATGCAAAAATTCATAGATTATCAACTAATTTTTTTTTTTTGGAAATTTTTATAACATTGTTCTATACACATCTAAGATATTGCTGTTAACATATGCAGTCAAACATACACAGTGCATTCAAAAAGTCCCGGGACTGATGCTGCTATAGACATACAGATGGAGCTATCTCTGTGTCACAGCTGGAACACTATGTGACAACCTTCACCCACTTCCTGTGACAATTGCATTGTTGAGTACTCATTCCATAGTAAACAGCAACACTGTTAAGTTTATCTGGTTTTTCCTTGTTGTCATAATTTTCAAGATGGAGCAAAGAGCTGCAATTAAATATTGTTTTAAGTGTGGAAAAAGTGCGACAGTAACGTTTTCGATGATGCAACTTGCATATGGAAAAGATTGTTTAAGTCGTAGCAAAGTGTTCGAGTGGTATGCACGTTTTAAAAATGGTCGTGAGTCTCTAGAAGATGATCCAAGAGATGGGCGCCCCTCCACAAGCGTGACTGACGAGAATGTCAAGCGTGTCTGTGCTGCACTGTCCGTCAACCGTCGGCTGAGCGTCCAGATTTTGTCAGAAGAGATCGGCATCAGTGTGGGTAGTATTTACACTATCGTGCATGACGTACTCGGCAAACGGAAACTGTGCCAGGTTCGTTCCACACTCGTTAACAGCAGAGAAAAAAGAACAACGTGTGGAAGCGTCGTGTGTTGAATGGGCTGATGGCAACCCGAATTTCTTACAGAACATTGTCACAGGCGACGAATCGTGGTGTTTCCAGTATGACCCATCTACCAAACATCAAACAGCTGAATGGCGCGACCCAGGAGATGGCAGACCCATGAAAGTGAGGGCCACAAAATCAAAAGTGAAAACAATGCTGATCACATTTTTTGATTCAAGGGGACTGATCCACAAAGAATTCTTGCCACCCGGCCAGACTGTAACTGGGCCATTTTACAAAGAGGTACTTGATCGCCTTTTGAAAAGAATTCGCAGGGTTAGGCCAGAACTGTACCGATCAGGGAAGTGGTTTCTTCTGCACGACAATGCTCCAGTCCACTCATTGATTGTCTCACAATTTCTCGCTGGAAAATCAGTCACAGTGATTAACCATCCAACCTACTCACCAGATTTGGCTCCGGCTGACTTCTTTCTGTTCCCTAAGCTGAAGGTGGCACTGAAAGGGCAGCGTTTTGATAATGTAGAGACAATTAAGAAGAATGTGACAGCTGTTTTAAACACGATTTCGAAGGAGAACTATGAGCATGCCTTTCAACGATTGTATGAGCGATCTAAAATCTGTATAGAGAGGGAAGGGATGTATGCTGAATAATAAATAATAAAATTTCATTTACCTGAAAAGTTGTGTCCTTAATAGCGTTAGTCCCAGAACTTTTTGAATGCAGTATGTATATTGCATTAGTATGATGATTTGAATAAATTTTGCAAAATGATAAACATATAAAAAGGCTGAATTCTGTATACGTATCAATATCAAGTTGTAACTGCATGTTATTTAAGTTGTATAAATAAATCAATAAATAAACACCAAGTTATATAATTATAATTACATTAAAATTTACTAATCAAATAAAGCGTGTGCGCGCGCGCGCACACACACACACTAGCATAAACAATTAAAGCTAGTAACACAATATGACAAATGAGTATTAAATTTGGCACAGATCTAGGTAGGAATAATGACTGGAAGAATGCCTACATTTGTCTGTTTTTATGTCAAGTAACTTAACACTTCAGATACAAAAGTCTTTACATCTACCAGTACATACAAGAGCAACATACACTCAGGTTTATGTAACCAACACCCAGGTTCACCTCATATCCCCAAAACGTTTCATAAAAACAAAGGAAAAGTGATGCAGTTTTGGATTTGTGAAAAATAAAACAACAATGTTTACCTTCTATACAATAATATTCACACACACACACACACACACACACACACACACACACACACCCAATGATGACTATAATATATCTACCCAACTCGGACTACATAATTTTAAGGAGGCTCCCATAACATTAAGTTTTAAAGAAGGGATAATTACAAAACATAATTATAAGCAATTACTTTTAATTAATCAAACCTCCACTCTTAAAGATTTGCAATCTATTGCCAAAACGTAATAAAACAAAAAGCCAACTAGTATAAGGATAATTCTGTCCTAACGGGAAAATGACAACAGAAATTCATATTGAAATTTTAAATCAATCTGTTTAGATTATTTATTTTATTTCAAATGAAAAGTTTGCTTTCCAAATTTTGTATTCCAGTATTTTGTTTAATAAAAGAAACAACAAAAACATATTATGGTGGTGGTGGTCGTGATGACCTGATCTTTCACCCAGATGGTTTAGGAGAGGCAGGATAAGATGGTTACCTTGAACTGTATGGCACCCAAAGAAGGTTTTGTAGACAATTTAACCTACTATTATCCTAGGCACTCATTTTTCTCAACTGTGGTTGAAAATCATACTGTGATTTTATGATGTTACCATAGAATTAACCCAGTATCCAGGTTTAGGAGCACATACCATATCCACTAGTCCACTAAGCTCTCGTATTTTGTATAATTTTCCTATTGTTTTCTATTAGTATTGGTCTAGTTTATTTTTTGTTTTCAATATATTTCTTAGAACATTCAACTGTTAGAAAAAAAAACTGTCTCAGGAACTTTCACCGTTTCTCATTATTTCTCACTTTTATTATTTATAAAAAAAAATTTTAGTTAATTAATAAAACTCTAGAAAATTAGAAAAAAATGTAAAGCTACATAAAGTAATGGGTAAAAAGTAAGTTTTTAATACTTTGTAAATAAATAAAATTTATTTAGCTAACAAATAAGATTTTCTTAAAATTTGTTATTTTTGTATATCCAGTCTTTCTTATATTCCATTTTCAGACATTTGAAATAGCATGGCAATATGAAGCATGCAATCAAACAATTAAACAAAATGGATGGTTATGATTAAAAGATAACCCGAGTTGAATTACTCAAAGTCAAAATCTTGCTTCCAGCACAAAAACATTCAACATTTGATATACAAGGCTAAAACATAGAGTTGCCAGTGACTAAACTAAAATTTAACTCTTAGCTGGGCCTCTTTTCATTCCGTGTAAAGCTAACTTTTGTGGGTTTGGATACTCTGGATTTTCAATTGCCCCTTCTCCAAACTTCAATTCGAGAAAATCATGGATATTATTGGGTGCAGACACAGCTCTACCAACAAAGTCAATACTTGAAAGAGGTTTTAAGTAATGTTCAGGAAATTCTCTATCTTGTCTGTGCGTCTTAAACCAAGTGTCTTTTGTCATAGTACCATTCTTGGAATAAAATGGAAAAATGTCAACATGCAAATGATTTACTTGACTGTACTGGACCCTGAAAAAATCTCCCTCTATAGCTTTCTCCCAGACAAATCCTTGTTGGTCTTGTACTGGCTTTGACTGAGCACGTAGTAACCATGTACAACGAGAAATATCATCTCTATAGATACCAATATCCACATCATAATCCCATGGCAATATATCACCACCACGCATAGCACCAAGTAAACTGCCTCCCTCTAACCAGTATCGTACATGTGCAGCTTCCAGTTGCTCAAACACATGTCTTGCAGTTCTTCGTAGCCCAGCTGTGAACAAATTTTTCAAATTAAAAAGATATGCACGAAAATAAACATTCTATCGATTGTACTTAAACCTCCACAACAGACCTGAGAAATGCAATTCCAATATTTAGTGTGAGGAAATCAAAACACATTGCAATTACAGTAATCAGAAATCAACTAGCCACATGTGAATCACAGAAACTCACTTAATCAACATTTATGATTTACTTGTATAACTTATCTATAAAATAATCTGCCTATAAACTACAACAAACTATATTCAATTTTCATTAATGCTGTAACACACTCAACACCTTATATATATTTACAAATATTTTAATGTAAAATTTATTAAATCCACTTCATGATATACTACAACTTCATGGACATGAATTAATATTATGTAGCATTATTTTCTGAATGTCTATACAGTTGTGTAAACACCTACTGTCTTTGAGTTTCATATACTAACCACTGTAAGACTTCAACACTGTAGTTTTTACACTGATATAACACTACTAGCTTCAAATTAGCAAGTAATCTGACTCATTTGAAATTATATTATTTATATAGTATTTTTCATATTAAAGATATGTGGAGAAAGATGAGAGGTACGAATCAGTGAAGGAGGGTGGTGAAAGAGGCCACAAGGAATCGAAAACTTTAAGTGGTAGCAAAGTGACTCATCACTACCACTGAAGCTGAGGAATCATAAGAGTTCAAATGAGGTATAATGTAAGCAATGCAAAACTTTTATAATGACGACAACTGTTACTTCACCTGAAGTATATGAAAATAAGGTCTCAGAGCTACATCTCTTGTAGCTTTTCAGAAAATTACTGCAAAATGCAAAAAGTTAAATTCAACAAATATAAATTTTTAGGGGTACATACAATAACTTTGTTAAATTGCTAATAACACAAAAAACTTCCAAATAACATTGACACATCTAATTCTCACAAAACTTGTGTGGCAATGTCAGTTAAAAGTTAAGGTTAAAAAAAAACTAGAAAAATGTTACAATTATAAATCAAACAAAACTCAAATTACCAGAATTCAAGTGTATACAAAATGTATTAAATTACCTTGAACAAACAGTTTAAAATAAATCAAAGTAAACAAGCCATCTAACTATCAGACGTTTCGTTCATACCAATGACGGACATCTTGAGTGGTGCAGGAACACAGATCACAACGCCCACGAACGAGTACAAACAAAGACTGTCCCATTGCCTCAAACAGCCACTACAGGCAACAGAAACAGCCACTGTTGATATTTGTTTGTGGGTGTCATGATCTGTGTTCCCACAACACTAAAGATCTCCGTCATTGATACGGATGAAATGTCTGTTAGTAAATGTAGACAATCTAGATAAGAGCCTAATAACCTGGAAAACTGTGATAATGTAAACACAGACCGTGAAAGCTTATGTTCATTTATCAAAGTAAACAAATGTTTGAAAATCCATTTATATATTTCATAACTTGTTTACAAAGATGCTCTATTGCTCGTCTCAAGCCATATTTATGTTCCTTCATGAGCATGGCAGTATTTAAAATTTGTGCCCTCAGTTCATATTATATATTTAGTTTTTGTTTATAAACTTCCACTTTTCATCCAACCCCCATAAGCATTTCATCTCAATCCAATCTCACCATCTTAGATCTGGAGTCCTTGATGACCAATTAACAGGTCCTTCACAAATAACCCATTTTCTAGCAACCTGTTCATTTAAAAATTCCTCACATGATAAGCAAAATGTTCAGTAGCTCTGACATATTGAAAAGTACACATCCATTCATTTCAGTAGCAGGACTTCTAGTACTACAGGAAAAAATGAATTCTATAAAAATTTTAGATACAATTTCAATACTCACATTGATGTATGCGAGTGACACAAAAAAGGAATGCGGCAAGATTCAGAGTACTGAAATGCAGTTTCTTCGATAAATACTTTAAATTATACATTGCTAGATAGAATAAGGAATAAGGATATCAGAGCAGAACTCGAGTAAAGGACATAAATAAAATTATTTCAATTTACATAAGACTATGGTGGGATCATCTACAAAGGATGACAGAGGATAGATTGCCGAAAGCGGCACTGAACTGTAAAGCCATTGGTAGAAGAGAAGTTGGTCGTCCGAGGATGAGATGGGTGTTGGAAAAGGTTTATATAACCTAATTCTTGAAGAGAAGACGAAGAAAAATTTTGGATTTCTGTCATATGAGTTTTTAATATAAAATGGGCTCAATAACTGGTAATTTACATATCATACCACACCACACACTGACTAAAAATCTATGTGGAAAATTTGAATATACAATAAAATATGGATTGCCTTCTGACCATCAATGAAAATTATATGTGTTGTTGATACTGTTATAGATTAAAATAGGTTTGTTGATAAAAAGCAAACACACCATTATGCAATGATTTGTATTACTCCATCCACAAAAATGGTCAGTCGCTCATAATCTTCTGGGCAATGGTACTGCACATGAAATGGATACAGTTATAGAAATCTAGTGTTCACTATATACTAGTTCATGGAATATTATTGCTTACAAATTTTCACAAACTTTTAGTAGGTCTGTGTTCAACTCTTTGCTCAAAATCTGTCTTATAGAAACACATGCTCTGCTGCCTGCTAAAATTCCCTTCATAACTTCGTTTACATTTACTACTAATACTAATGTATTTAATAAAGATTTCCATTTCATTTTTACATTAGCATTCAGACAAAATATGAAAGTTGAAAGAATACCACTCTCATGCAAGTTATTACAAATTCTGCTAAATATATTATGATCTGGAACTGTGCATCTAGAAAACCTAAGACAGTATTTATGCAACTAGAACTTTTCAATGTACATTGGAAAATCCATGCACACAAGCCGTATCAGCACATCTGTCATGAATAAATATGTAAGACAGTTTTAAAACACCACTGAAACAGAATTGTAGTTCTTATAAACATAAATCAGATGTTTAAAACTCTATTTTTACAGATGCCAATTAATGCAAGTTTAAACTCAAACACAAGTCAAACAACCAAGCAACTGTGAGTACTTAATGTTTTTTTCCGGATAACAATGGGCCACACTCTGATTAGATGTCAATTCATTTAGCCAAACTGCTGTTGCTCAAATTAAAAAAATTTGTATAAAAATGGGAACTTTCCAATAACTTTATCCACACTACATTTTAAACGTTTTTACTGCTACCTGATAGCACTGATGTGTCATGCTGTTAAGAAGTGTATAGATTGTAAATGGTTATTATTGCTTAATTTCATGCGAACAAGTTTTCATCATGAGATTAGGAAAGAATGTTTAGTTTCCTGTTTATTTTATAGTGTAAAAAATAATACCCTATTATGATAACTAAAATGTTTAATAACTAAATAAAATGATTGTAACAATGTACCATTTAAAAATACAAAGCAGAACTAAAATTACAACAGAACAATTTAATTATGAAATATAATGCTTGCAACACACACACACACACACACACACACACACACACACACACACACACACACACACACACACACACACACACACACACACACACACACACACACACACACACACACACACACACACACACACACACACACACACACACACACACACACAGAGCTTTAACAGATCAACAAATGAAACATAGGTTAAGTGTTGAACAGATGTATAGAATTCCTTGATGTTGAGTAAACACTGGAACAAATCGCTTGATGAAAATGTTGTGTGCAACATAGATTGTGTAAAGTAACTCTCTAAATGATGATGTGCTGTACCATTTAATGGATCTCCACTTTATTAAAACCTTCGGCACCACCAGACTTGGGATTAACAATTAAAAAAATTAACAAGTTTATGTTTTGGCTGCCCAAGAGGTGGAGTATCCGTTGTTGAAGTCAATGTTGGAGAAATTTTGTTCCAGGTATTCCTAATCCCTTGGCAGACAAAGGACTGGTTTTTCCCCACGACACCATTAGGTCTCCTTTGTTTCCTTGTTGTCAAGGTTCCAGTGGCAAGGATGGTTTTCTGACTTTTGTTGAATTATTCGCATGACTACCCCAGACAAGTAGGCAACAAACAACTTCTGTTTTGACATCTGAAGTAGTGGGAATTTAATACTACATTGCCCTGCAGGTACAAAATATAATCTCAGTAGTCAGTACTGTGAACTGAAAAATGCAATAGACAAATAATTTTTAATTACCTGCTCAAATTTATAATTATTTAATTATTAAAATAAAATCATCCAGGATTTTTAATTATTAATTATTGAATTTTTTAATGTTAAATATTTTAGGTAATTTTTTTGGTACCGGAAATTTTAATTAATTTCTTTGAAAAACCTTAATTTGTGGATTTATTTAACACGATTTTAATTATTTCAACAGCCAAAGCAGCTTGCTCAATAAAACAATGAAAAAAGAAAACATAAATTTTTAACTTTTAATCAGTTAATTTTTTTTTAACTTTAACTTTAATCAGTTACTTTTTGCACACATTAACTTTAACTTAGTTAATTTTGGGGGCACAAACTTAAACTTTAATCAGTTACAAACTTTAAACTCTTGCGCACAAAAAGATTATACATGGTATAAAAAAAAGAGAGAGAGATACTGTGTTTTCAAAAGCTCGCATTTTAAAGTTTAAAGCTGGTTCAGGTCATCCATAATGTCTACTCTTCAAACTATGAGCTTATGTGCAAATAATTACAAATACGTACATTTTCCTACACTTCTAACAACATAATAATACTTAGTTATGCAGTACTGTTTTCCATCCATCTTAAAACTGGCGATACAATACATTGTAATAAAATTTATACAACTCTTTACTGTCCAACTACCATTTCACTGTGTCTGCATTTTACATGTACTGATGCAATTTATATCAGAACATGATTAGATATCTGATTAGTACGGTAATACTTTTTTACAGTTGTTATGATTTCATAAGCAAGTTTGTTAACTTCTTTCTTTTTAATGTACATTAAATCTTTTTCTGTATGTACCTCTTACATAAAATTAATTTTTTTGCGTTTACTATGTAGCATTAGATAGTACTACCTAATGGTACTATTTAGAGATCACTAATTAAAGTAATCTTTATTTTTCAAAAATGATTCTGTAGTCATTTAAAACTAAAAACTTCAATGATGTTTTGAGATTCATATTTGAAAGCCTGTACTTCAGGAAGAAATCTGAATTAAAATTTGAGATTCCATTTAAAAAGAAAATAGGATTCCATAATTTACTAAAACATACAATCAATTAAAACTGGAATAACTTCACAGTAATCTAACTTGCCACAATACATCAAAGATAATCAACATTATACACACAAACTTACCCAGGCAACATGGAGGTGTCCACTTTCCCTCCCAAAGATACTGTGGCATGTCATCTATAACAGAGCCAAAACACCTTGGCGTATCACGGCGACATCCAAACCACTCTGCAACACCAGTTTCACGGACAACTTTTTTAAGATCTAAACCTTGGAACATTACTTTCTGTCTATCACGCTGAAGCTGTTGAAGTTTCCACTGGTTATGATGACTTTTAAAAAGTTCTCTTCCATTTCCCAAAATAAGATCTTCTACCAATGACGTCTATAACAATATTTCAAACAAATATTTATACTTCCTGAATAATGCACTTTCATGAATGTTGTAAAGAATGAATTTAGTCAAATTGTAGTTACTTATATGAGACTCCCGTGTATCAACGTTAAGCCCCACGTTGCAGGCGGCAATTTGTAAAGAAACAGTTTTAAAAATGTGTACTGAGGTTTAATCAATCTGTTATTAATGAAAATATTTATTATGCAGTCTTCTAGGTGATCTCCTGTAACTTAATTTTAATAGACAAGTTTATTTATTATTTTGTTATTACAACCTTTATGTAGACCATAACACGGTTTTACCTAATTACTCAATGTTTACTCAATGTTAATTCTATATTTCATGTATTTAATTAATAAATTAAGAATTCTCTCCAACCCTAGTCAGTCCGTATTGTGTAAATCAATTCAAAAATTGTGCAGGAAACACGCTAGTTCGGTAATCTCACGTTCTACCAGCTGTCGACTATAAGCGCTGTTATTCGTAATTGACTTACGCTTCTAGGTTAGCTTGTTCGCCAGATTTTAATCACCCTTTTTACCTGTAAATTACTCCACCCACAACATACAATACCTATTCTACAATAATATAAAACATCATCATATACAAGAAGGATTCTTTATTTGTATTATCTTTCAATTCAACTTCTAACAGTGCTCTTTATGGTTATAATATAGTTATATCGATTGTACAGTGATGAATCGATTGGTTAGTTGACTATTACCTTTTTATTTTATACAAATTAAATATAATGTTAATTATCTCTTATCCCAGGGTACGTTTGATTCTTTTAACGATTAGTAAGGCCACGTAATGCAAAATTAAGGTTACTTAGTATTACAAAATGTTATTAGTTCTTACTATATTAAAATTATATATAAGCTGGTGTTACCGTAATGGACGATTCTCAAGGCAGCAGTGCTCGTTTGCAAACGGTTGAAGATTTAGTTGAGGTTACGTTAATCCAGAAAAGGTGTTCCGATTATTAATAAAATTGAAGGGATGATGTCCTGGAAGGCAACGGGAACTCTTCTAATCTTCGTTCTCCTTCACGATCCTTGTGGTTGTTGGTCACGGTGGAATTGGTGTCGTATTATAATTTCTTTCTTGAAAGTGAGGTTTATTTCTTCAGAAACAAATGTCCTTGAGTATATTTATTTTTTTTATATTTTTATAATTCCATTAATTCATACTTTTTATTCCATCAATGAGTCTCCTGGTTAGATGGGAAATCGAGTTCAATATTAAATCCAATGGAATTATCTTGAAGAGTGAAATAAGAATTCCTTGACCTTTTGGAGGTATATGGTTATATTTTTGAAATCTAATTCATTGATTATTCATCGGTTTAGTTTACAGGAATTGGTTTTTACTTTAATTTATTAATTTTTGTTCATCTTATGTTAATTTATTTCCTTTTTTTTTAAATTTGTCTACTGATCTGAACTCAATAGCATATAACAATCGGATAATATATATTAAAGTTTTTTATAAATTCTTTTCTGTATTTTGTATGAATTCAACTTCACCCATTAGCATATAACAATTGAATAATTGAAAATCAACAAGATTTTTTACATTTTAGTTACCCTAACAACCACTACTTTCTGTCATTGGATGATATTTGATATCCTAGAGCCAGAATTATAAAATATTACTACTCTTTTTTAATAAAATACTCCATGCTTGGAATTATACCAAATTACCTAAAACTCTCACCCAATCTACCTCATTAAACCGTATATATTTTACTATAGTTTCATTTGACTGGAAAGGTATTAATTTCCTTTTACAAATATTAAATTTAGGCCTATAGGTTTTCTTACAACTGTTATAATATTGTTTGGTTTTTAACTTAATTTTTCTTTACCTGACCTACTGTACAAATAGTCACTGGTTTATGGCCACTTACATTAATTTTAATTTCCTGGTTTTAATTCATTATATTGATTAGTTCATACTTGAACCCTTCATTATTTTATGACCTAACTATAAGAACTACTTGTCAACTTTTTAACACTTATTGCCTTCTTGGCCAAGTTTACAAACATTATTTCCAACATTTTCATTAATCAATTACAATAAATACATTCAATATAATATAATACCTAATCCATGTACTTATACTTAATTATTCAAATACCATTTTAACATAAATAAAAGGAGTACCACTGACTAAGTACGTCCTTAAAGCAACAACTCCGCTCTTACTATCCACAAAACATAAGATAAATATTCTGTAAACACTAAATCATGTTACAGCATAACAACAAGTACAATTTGCAACACATTAAATATTAATTTGAATAGTATTTTATACTTCATTACTACATATTAAACTCCTCCCATTAGATACAATGTTTATGTTTTACATCCCATATTATTTATTACATCTTTTATATTTAGGTACACTTCAGATGTCTTAATTACTTAGTAACCTTAATATTTTTGGGTATTGTTCTAAACCATATTTATTTCGTTTTTTATGTAACGTTGGGGACCTCAAATCTGTTAGGTTACATAACACTCCCCCTTCGAAAGAAGTTTATTTTGGCTCAACTAAGTTTAGTAAAATAAACTTATAGCTCTTCTATGATAAGGTTATCTTCTCTTTCTATCCTTCAAACTTTTAATTGCACCGGAAAACTGTGTTCATACTCCTTGTATATCTGGTCATTAATTCACTACTGGTACCTCCCTCAGTTGTATACCTGTCCTTTTCTCTGGAACTCATAATTTCTTCTAGCTTTTTACGCTATTATTACTTATTATTATTTTCATATTTATTACCTCTCTTGGTGTATAATCCCTAAAATACTATATTTCCCTAACATTTTTCCCTAATATCATAGCTGGTACGGAATCAGAGGGGCACTATTGGCTTCCATTACTCTGCCGTTTTCCTAACTATATCTTCTGAGATCAGAGGAACTTCATCTCTGTCCAGAAACAAAATAAACGTTGCACTATCACAACACAATACACATAATAAAATTATTACCTATAAGGTAGCTCCTTCGCTACAAACTTATACTCAAGGGATGATTACTATTATTTCTGAGGTATCCTAATGCTTTTCTTAAATTATTTATCTCGTTCTGTAGTTCCATTTATCATATTATTCACCAGTATATTAGTTAAAGCTGTTCAATATTCATTTTAAATTCTTCTTAGTTCCGTGCTGTCAATTAATTATTCTTTAGCATATGTATTTCACTATTTTTTAATTCACTCCCATTTACTTCTGCAATTAAACACTGAATCTCCTCCTTATCATAAATTGTATGGCGTATTCTTCCTTCATTTAACTCATTTCTAACTCTTCTTTCTCTTCTTTCATTTTTATTAGTTTAAAATAATTTATTCTGAATTATATAGTAAGGTGTTCTTACTCATTTTTTGAATTTTGGGGTTTTATTAGTTTCTTCATTTTAAATTATATTATTCGAAATAACTTGAGTAAGTTGCCCTTACATGCTTTTTGAATTTTGGGGTTTTATTAGTTTCTTCATTTTATCTGTATAATGTTCATATATTTTTTTTTCATATTTTTTTCTGTACTAGTTATCATCATTGTAGTTATTCTGTTATCAATTATTTAATAGTATCACTTCATCGATGATTGGTTGTATGTACCCTTCTTATTTAGTGTATTGGGATCCAATATTTCGTAAGTATTATTTCCGTTATCTTTGCTTACAGTATACGGTCCAGTGTACAATATTAACAACTTCTTAGCGATGCCTTCCATTGTGCTGGGCAATTCTCGGTTCTTCAACAGTATCTTGTCTCCCACTAGGTATCGCTCCGGCTTTGGTTGGCATTGCTGATATTTTCTTCTCGTTTTCTCGGTTCGTTCTAGTATCTTCTCATAAAATCTTGCACTGTTAAACTTATATTCATCCCCGCTAGGGAACTGGATTAATTCTGTTATCTCTCTGGGTGGCGGTCTCTGGAACATTGCTGTATATGGGGTCATTTCGATAAATTGATGGTGTGATAAGTTTATGAAATCCTCCACAGCTGGTAAGTACTCGGCCCACTTTCTCTGTTGGTTAAAACAATACGTGCATAGGATCCTCCCTACTTCCCTTAAGACTCGTTCTGCCGGGTTGCTGCTCGGGTGGTATACTGATGTTTTATACGTCTTGATTCCATTCTCCCGTAGAGTGTCTTTCCACCTGTTTCCCTTGAACTGTGTTCCGTGGTCAGTAATGATGGACTTCGGCGCTCCTACCTCATTGATATAATTTTGACAAATAATGTTTAAAATCTTCTGTGTCGTCGCCCGGTTGATCGGGTATAGTTTCGTGAATCTGGTGTAATGGTCGAATAGGATTATGAAATATTTATACTGGTGCCTCCCTCCGCTTCGCGGGAATGGGCCGCAAATATCGACAAATACTTTCTCCAGTCTGTTTGATGATGTTATTGGCATCATTGTGCCTTCTTTCTTATGATTGTTAACTTTTACGACCTGGCATATGTGACAATGTTTAATCTGGTTTCGCACCTTTCTGTTGGCATCCCTGATGTATACGTGCTCCTGGAGTGCCTTGACTACTTTCAATGCCCCCATGTGGCCATACCTGACGTGGTAATCCATTATTATGTCCTTTTCTATAGTTTGTGGTATAACAATTTTCCATGTGTTAAGTTTGTACTGTGTCTTAAGTTGTGTTATGCGGTCATCTTGTTCTCTAAGTCTGTCAAAAATTTTGCTCAATCTGGGGTCCTGCTTTTGCTGTTGCTCGAGTCCTGTTATGATGTTAGCCAGATCGGATCTATTACTGATGATATGATATACTTTGATTATGGTTTCTTTTCCCCCTCAAACGTCTGGTCCCTGATATTGATTCGTGATAATGTGTCTGCAATGACGTTCCCTTTTCCGGGGATGTATTCCCAATTTAGGTTGTACTCTTGTAGTGTCAGGCTCCACCTGGTCAACCTTCCATGATTCAACTTACAATTTTTTAGAAATGAAATCGACTTGTGATCAGTTCTGATGGTAGTTTTGTATCCTAAAATGTATGTCCTGAACTTGTTACAGGTAAATACAACACCCAAGAGCTCTTTCTCTGTTACATTATAGTTCTTCTCACAACTATTCAGGACTCGACTAGCGAAACTGATCACTTGATGATTTCCTTCATCATCCTCCCGATATAGAACAGATCCCAAACTGATGTCACTGTTCATAAAAAATTGTTTATTGAAATTGGGGTGGTGCAACATCACTGACTCCAGAAATTTAGTTTTAATTAGTTCAAGTGTGGCATCTTGCTCTTCTCCCCACGTCCACTTGTCCTTGGATGATAATTGGCATACAAATCTTGATGTTAGTTCCGAATAATGTTCTTGGAATTTACGGTAATAATTACATATGCTGAGGAACGATTGGAGCTGCTTCCTGTTCCTTGGTTTTGGGAATTTTTGAATTGGTTCAATTTTTTCTTGGGATGGTGTGATTCCCTGCTCCGACAAGTTAAACCCTAAAAATTGCACTTCACTCGCTATCAACTTTGATTTCTCCAGCTTCAATGTAATATGGTTCTCTGACAGCCTTTCTAACACTCGTTCTACTCGTTGGCAATGGTCATCCCAATTGGTCGAAGTTATCAAAATATCGTCCACATAGACTGTTGTATACTGGAGTGTTTCCTGTCCGAGGATTTGGTCCATGATTTTTACAAACACGGCTACTGAATTAACCAGTCCAAATGGCAATCGTTTAAACTGGTAATTGCGGCCTTCGAAAATGAATGCCATGTGCTTGCGGCTCTCTGGATGGAGTTCGATTTGCCAATATCCACAGACGGTGTCCCACGTGCTGATGTACTTGATCCCATGAAACTTTTTAAGTATTTCCTAGATTCCCCCGGGGATGTTCGGTCATTCACTATTACTTTATTGATTTCCCTTGCTTCTAAACAAATTCTTACTTTGCCACTTGTCTTTGGAACGGCGAGGATAGAGCTGGTATAAGGGGAGTAACTGGGTTCAATGATGTCCTCGTCTATTAATCTATCAATTTCTGCCCTCACAGCTTCCTTCAGTGAGTAAGCGACCGGGTATGATTTTTTGTTGAAGTTTACGGGTTCTCTAAATTCTATTTTGCACTGGTAGCCTCTTCCCTTGCCTGGTGTATCTGAAAATACATGGCGATATCTATTGTATACTTCAATTAACTGTTCTTTTTGTACGTCAGTTATTCCACATTTAAAATTACGGATTTCGTTAATTTTGTCCTGCCATAATTGTTCATCGTCCAACTCGTAAAAGATTTTATTACTTTGTGACTGTCCTCGTTGATCTAAACTTCTCTGTATATGATGTTACTCGGGTTGGGGTCATGCTGTCGCTGTTAACTAAGTCAGCCGTCCATTCTATTTGATTGATTTTTAAAAATAATTTTGACCTGTTCATGTCAATGATGGCTGAGTATTGTTTCAGCATGTCACAACCGATTAACATGTTAAATGGTAAGCCACTGGCTACTAGGAAAGTCATTGATATGGTTTCATTGTTACTTGTTAATTCTAACTTGCTTGCTTCCGGACCGTTCTATTTTTGCGTCCCGTCGCTCCTATCAGTACAATGTTGCTTATTGGTAATGTAAGTATGTGTTTCTTCCCTTCTTCAAGTATCTTGTTCAGTTCTATCACGTCAATTAGCGACACGTTAGCCCCGGTGTCGATCATGATTTTGGTTTGTACACTGTTGATCTCTGCCGTTATGTAAATTATTTCGTTGTTGTTTTTTCTTGGATTTCCGTCTTCTTCCAACAATTCGTCCCTTAAATTTTTTAAGTAGTTACTACAAATTATTGTGATACAATTATTATTTTTAACGTGATTTTTTATGTTGTTAAACCCAATAGAGTGGTTCAGTGAGGGTCCTGCTGGTGTTTTCACTGCCGTGTGGGGTTTAAAAGTGGCTCAGATTCTTCGTCTCCTCTGCCGGTTTGGTTCGTTTGATTTATTTCATTTCCCGTTGACCTGGGTTCCGGCCGTTGACGATCCTCTTCGTAGTTAACCCAGCGGTAGTCCTCCTGACTCTGACTCCTGCCTCCATTAGTCCTAGTATCTCTTCTATTGTTATTGTTATCTTGGTTCCAGTCGGTGTCCCTATTAAAACTCCGACGTCCTTGGTAGTATGCTCTCCCGTTATCGCTATGGTATGCCCCCACATAATTAACTCTCCTGTAGTTTTGATTTTGGTTGTTCGGGTTGTGATTATTGTTATCATAATTTCGGTTGTTTGTGTTCTGATTCTGGTAACTCGGGTTGTACGACCGGTTATATTGGTTGTTTGACATATTCTGTCTATTCCCATAATTGTTTCCGTTGTTCCTTTGGTTGTTGTTGTTATTTTGCCGTTGGTATGTCTCATTACCATAATTACCTGGCCTGCCATTATAGTTCGGCCGGTTATGCGTCTCATGGTTGTTATTGTTATTGTTTCTGTTGTTGTAGTCTGGGATATCCCTGCTTCCGTACCGGTCGTTTCTCTGCCGACTCCTTCTATAATGCACCTCACGCTCGTGCTCTTCCAATAGCGTTGACATGGCCTGTATCGTTTTTATCTGTCCGCCTGATCGTGCTATTGATATCCCGTTATCATAGTGGTATGCTAACCTGGTGACGAGGATTTCCTCCGGGATTTTTGGTTCAAGGTGTCTCGCCAAGCACACTTTTCCCAGGAAGTAGGCGGTGAGCGTTGTCCCCCTGCTGGCGTCATACCTTCCATAGCTGATGCTCTCCCTTACTACGTTCTTGGTGGCGTCTGACCAGTACCTGGCTTTAAATGCCATTTTAAATTCTTCGTAGCTTCGGATGTCGTGCCTGGTGGCTGTCCACCAGTTATCATAGGTTTCCTTGAAATGTTCGTCCAAGTAACGACGAATTACTGGCCACCTGTTTTCACCAATTCTCATTAGTTGTTCGCCGACCCGTTCCAAGAATTCCATTGGGTTTCTCTTGTACGACTTAAAGTTGATGGTTTCCCGGTCGTCTATATGTTGTGTGTATGGAACAGTGATCGTTCGGTTGTCAACTGACCGTTGTAGGTTCTCGATTCTCTCCTGGTTACGTTGTCCTTGTTCCTGTACTTCGTTCACGACCGTATCTAGGTTTCGATGCTGGTTTCCGAAATCTGCTTGTAGTGATTCCACTTGAATCCGGTTTTCTTCTTCTATATGGCCTATCTTGACCTCTAGTTCAGCCCTATTTCGTGTAACAGCTTCATCGGTCACTCTCAGTTTTCAATTTGTTTCAGCTATCTCCTGTTTTCTTTCACCGTCGTTCTTACCTACCTTCTGGCTCATTGCCTCATTGGCGTCCTCGATTTTCTTATTGAGAGCTTGTCTTAATACTCCATTCTGTTTATCAACAGTTTCCCTTAATTCCTTGTTAGAATGCTCAATTCTCTCATTGATTTGTATAAGATTGTCCTCATTGATTTTCTTAAGATCTTCTTTCATTCGTTTATTGTTTTCCTCAAGTTTTTCGTTCATTAGTTTGTTATCGTCCTGAATCTGTTTCAAACTCTCGTCAGCCTGTCAAACTTTTCGTTCATTTGTTTGATTAAATTCTCGCTCAAAATTTCGTTTCGTTTCTTTGAGTTTTCATTGATACTGTCTATTTTGTTTTCTAGCCTTCCTGAATTTTCATTTATACTGTCTATTTTGTTTTCTAGCTCTTCTGTAGTTTGCTTTGAGTTTTCCTCCTGTTTTCTGAAATTTTCATTATTGCTTTCCTTAATGCTATCAATTTTCTCCATCATTAGCCTCATCATTTCTTGCCAAGCTGGTTCGCTTCTGGCTTCCACTTTATCTGGTTGGTCCTCTTTATTGCTTGTTTGTTGTTCCATTTCGGTGTCTGTAACTACCTCTGTTTCTTCTTCCCGTCTATCTTCTTCTGTTTCTTGTTCCTTCTCCATCCTTTTAGTAACACCTCTCGTATGCATTCCTGTGCCTCTAATGGTTGCCTGCTCAAGTTAAGTAATAATAATACGATTTTTTACTTAACTAAAGCCCACTCGTTGAGCGCCAATTTGTAAAGAATGAATTTAGTCAAATTGTAGTTACTTATATGAGACTCCCGTGTATCAACGTTAAGGCCCACGTTGCAGGCGGCAATTTGTAAAGAAACAGTTTTAAAAATGTGTACTGGGGTTTAATCAATCTGTTATTAATGAAAATATTTATTATGCAGTCTTCTAGGTGACCTCCTGTAACTCAATTTTAATAGACAAGTTTATTTATTATTTTGTTATTACAACCTTTATGTAGACCATAACACCGTTTTACCTAATTACTCAATGTTTACTCAATGTTAATTCTATATTTCATGTATTTAATTAATAAATTAAGAATTCTCTCCAACCCTAGTCAGTCCGTATTGTGTAAATCAATTCAAAAATTGTGCAGGAAACACGCTAGTTCGGTAATCTCACGTTCTACCAGCTGTCGACTATAAGCGCTGTTATTCGTAATTGACTTACGCTTCTAGGTTAGCTTGTTCGCCAGATTTTAATCACCCTTTTCACCTGTAAATTACTCCACCCACAACATACAATACCTATTCTACAATAATATAAAACATCATCATATACAAGAAGGATTCTTTATTTGTATTATCTTTCAATTCAACTTCTAACAGTGCTCTTTATGGTTATAATATAGTTATATCGATTGTACAGTGATGAATCGATTGGTTAGTTGACTATTACCTTTTTATTTTATACAAATTAAATATAATGTTAATTATCTCTTATCCCAGGGTACGTTTGATTCTTTTAACGATTAGTAAGGCCAGGTAATGCAAAATTAAGGTTACTTAGTATTACAAAATGTTATTAGTTCTTACTATATTAAAATTATGTATAAGCTGGTGTTACCGTAATGGACGATTCTCAAGGCAGCAGTGCTCGTTTGCAAACAGTTGAAGATTTACAGTTGAGGTTACGTTAATCCAGAAAAGGTGTTCCGATTATTAATAAAATTGAAGGGATGATGTCCTGGAAGGCAACGGGAACTCTTCTGATCTTCGTTCTCCTTCACGATCCTTGTGGTTGTTGGTCCCGGTGGAATTTGTGTCGTATTATAATTTCTTTCTTGAAAGTGAGGTTTATTTCTTCAGAAACAAATGTCCTTGAGTATATTTATTTTTTTTATATTTTTATAATTCCATTAATTCATACTTTTTATTCCATCAATGAGTCTCCTGGTTAGATGGGAAATCGAGTTCAATATTAAATCCAATGGAATTATCTTGAAGAGTGAAATAAGAATTCCTTGACCTTTTGGAGGTATATGGTTATATTTTTGAAATCTAATTCATTGATTATTCATCGGTTTAGTTTACAGGAATTGGTTTTTACTTTAATTTATTAATTTTTGTTCATCTTATGTTAATTTATTTCCTTTTTTTTTAAATTTGTCTACTGATCTGAACTCAATAGCATATAACAATCGGATAATATATAATAAAGTTTTTTATAAATTCTTTTCTGTATTTTGTATGAATTCAACTTCACCCATTAGCATATAACAATTGAATAATTGAAAATCAACAAGATTTTTTACATTTTAGTTACCCTAACAACCACTACTTTCTGTCATTGGATGATATTTGATATCCTAGAGCCAGAATTATAAAATATTACTACTCTTTTTTAATAAAATACTCCATGCTTGGAATTATACCAAATTACCTAAAACTCTCACCCAATCTACCTTATTAAACCGTATATATTTTACTATAGTTTCATTTGACTGGAAAGGTATTAATTTCCTTTTACAAATATTAAATTTAGGCCTATAGGTTTTCTTACAACTGTTATAATATTGTTTGGTTTTTAACTTAATTTTTCTTTACCTGACCTACTGTACAAATAGTCACTGGTTTATGGCCACTTACATTAATTTTAATTTCCTGGTTTTAATTCATTATATTGATTAGTTCATACTTGAACCCTTCATTATTTTATGACCTAACTATAAGAACTACTTGTCAACTTTTTAACACTTATTGCCTTCTTGGCCAAGTTTACAAACATTATTTCCAACATTTTCATTAATCAATTACAATAAATACATTCAATATAATATAATACCTAATCCATGTACTTATACTTAATTATTCAAATACCATTTTAACATAAATAAAAGGAGTACCACTGACTAAGTACGTCCTTAAAGCAACAACTCCGCTCTTACTATCCACAAAACATAAGATAAATATTCTGTAAACACTAAATCATGTTACAGCATAACAACAAGTACAATTTGCAACACATTAAATATTAATTTGAATAGTATTTTATACTTCATTACTACATATTAAACTCCTCCCATTAGATACAATGTTTATGTTTTACATCCCATATTATTTATTACATCTTTTATATTTAGGTACACTTCAGATGTCTTAATTACTTAGTAACCTTAATATTTTTGGGTATTGTTCTAAACCATATTTATTTCGTTTTTTATGTAACGTTGGGGACCTCAAATCTGTCACGTTACAATGTTTATGTTGTATATATTTTGTGACGGTTGATTGTCAGTATGTTGACTTTTTACATACAGGCACAAATAAAAATACACAATCCAAACTTTATTTTGTAGGTAACTCTTCAATATTTCTTGCAGGCTTTTTATATAATAATAACAATATTTTCAAATAATAAATTCTTCTACATTATTATAGAAATATTGGAAAGACGAATTATTAGGAAAATATTAGGCCCACGAAAAACTTCAGAAGGTTGAAAAATAAGAAGTAATGATGAAATAGGCCTATATCAAAGTATAAAAAATATAACAGAAACCATGAGAAAAAGAAGACTATTATTTTTTGGACATTTATATAGAATGGACGACAATAGGTTAACAAAGCAGATCTTTAAATATCTGTAGGGGAAGAAGTCAACATCAAGTTGGATTAAACAAGTCCAAAAGGATTTAGAAAAAAAAATAATATACACGCAGAAGAAGCAATTGAAAGAGAAGTTTTTCAGGCAAAAGTGCTAAAAATGGAAGGAGTCCAGGGTAGGAGATAGAAAAACGCAGGTTCAAAGTGGACTGAAGACAGGAAGAAGAGACAGTGAAAAGATGAAAGAATATTGGAGAAAAAGAAAAGAACAAAGAATAAAGAATTGAAATTGGCATATGGTCCTTACATGGCCGATACAAAAAAAATTCTTCCACAAGTATATTTTATTAAATTATATTGTTGTATTTTTACCAGACATACATTTCACAGAATTATTCTATACCTTCAGAAATTTCTTTAAGAATTCATGAATAATCGACCTGATTCGATTGTAATATAAATTACCTAATAATCGATTTATTTTGATTTAAAATTTTGATTGTTGTAAAGTTTGATTACATAGTCAGCTGTTTTATAAAAAAATTTAATGTTTTTATTTTCATTATTTTAATAAATGTCTAATTTTAAGTAAATCGTCATGTTTTGATTTTATTTTATTTTTTCCTTAATTAGCCTAGTAAATTATTATTGTTTGTAAATATTGAGATTTCCCAAGTATTCATTCTGTTACCTTCTTGTACGTCTTTAATTAATTTGACGTTTGAATGTCTGGAAATTGATGTTTATTATTTAAAAAGTGTACGGCTAAATTAGACTTGTAAATATTCGATTTTAAAAGCTAACCGATAGATTCCTTCCACATCGCAATGCGTTTTTTCAGAAGTTCAGAAAATTATTTAAAGCTAACAACATTATCAGGGCTAAACCCAAATCGAAAAAGTGGGAATGCGCTGTACTAACAAAATTATCAGGGACTGAGGCATAGGCTTTATTATAATTAAGGATACAGATAAGAATGTTATAGAATTAGAGAGAGAGGGGGGATAATAGTTCAAATAACTAATGGTGAGAGGCATACAAAGATATGCTTAGTTCAATTATATATTGAACAGGCAGTGGTTAATAACTGTAAACATGGGCTAGCCACACACTGTAGGTTTTCAGTGAGAAAGTAGTGGTAAGCAGGAAAGCAAATGCTTTCGCTTCAGGAAAGGAGGTTATTTAAGGGTAGATGAGTGTACAGGACAACTGAACGACTTTCAAGAACAATGTTATGCATATGTAATGACTTTTCTTAAAACTTGATAGGCCTACTAGTATAACTTTTACTGGGTGCATAATTCATTTTGAACCTTTATACATAATTTTAAAAGTAGGTTTATATTAAAAATAAGGAAAAACTGTACTACAAAAAAATTTATAGTAGGATAAGGGAATATGGAGTTTACATTAGGTAATACTGATAGCAATCATTTACCTCCTTAGCAGCTGAAGGTGTGTCTGTATCTGCCTGTGTTCTGATTGCATTGATCATTCAGTTTAGTTGAATACTACAGTTTGTTTTATCTGTAAAATAATTTCTAGTTCAATTTCTTCTGTAGAATTTTGTTAATTGTTGTTGTAGTTTTTACAATGTTGTGTAGTAAGCCAGTTATACAGAAAGAGAAAGTTTCAGGATGATATTTCATATTGCAATTTCATACTACTCCATGGAAAGAAAGTTTTTTGTTTACTGATCAAAATAGAACAACTGTTGTCTGATTTGTGGTACAATTTAACATAAAAAACATCATACGTCTGCAAGCTCTTTGGAATGGAAACTTAGAGATATATTTCTGTTTCTTAAAACAATAGTATAGTGTTACAAAACTGAAAACCTGCACGCTCAATTTCAGGAATTTTAAAGTCTGTTCCCAGATAACATTGAGAAGGGTGTGAATTACTTCTTTGCTTTAATATTCATTGGCTTCAGAAAGGAAGAGCTCATAAGAGATTCTCGAAAAGTCACAAAAAAATGAAGCAGAAAAAATACTGAAAAATATTACAAATAAAGCTATTCCAAGAAGCTTAAAGGCAGCTCACATTTAGGCTTGGTTTTAATGTAAGAATGTGATCCAAAAACAACCTGTATGTATGCTACTGAAATCAAAAACCAGCACAAATTTCACAATATGACTTTACAGACAGTGTAGTGGTAACAGCTGGAAAAGAAGTATGCCTAATATTTACATATGGAATCAGTCTCTGGCAAATTACAGAGTCAAAATTAATTAACAAAAGACAAATATGTTAGTAGTGGGCAATGAGAGGTACATACAAAACATTCAAATTAAAAGCACAGGATCTGAACAGGTAAATAAATTGCAGTGCTGAGTAGTAATACTAAAAGTTAATAGAAGACACAACAGCAAGCTAAACTTGATTAATAAAATCACTAATTTGTTTCATAACTGGCAGTATAGTGTAGCGTGACAGAAAATCCGCTACTTATTAAATCAAATAAAATCATAAAGTTTAATTACACCACATATGTTAAAATAATATTGAATGAGATTTAAGGAAATCAAAGGAATGAACCACGATAAAATAAAAATCCTCATTACATTATATAAAAACCACTGTTTAAATATCAAAGAAAGTATTGAAAGCAACTCATATTATAAGATCAGTAATTTACCCAGGAAGCGAGGAGCAGTAAACAAATTAAATAACACCATATCAAGAAGAAAGAGAATCAGTTTAAGAGTGGTGAATACCAAAATACCCCAAAAAACAAGAAGAAGGAAGAATAAAGTTGGTGATCAGGAAGAAAACAATACCCTGAAACCTTTAGAGAAGAACAAGGTCCGTACCAATAAATAAATTAGATGCTCCAAACTAAACATCAGTCGAGATAACACAAAGTACCTTGGTTTACCCAAGAATGAAGAAGGAAGACAAGAAGACCAGAAGAATGAAGATAAGAAGAAGGACAAGAGAGAAGATAAGAAGAAGGACAAGAAAGAAGACAGGAGGAGAGGAAGAAATAGTATGAAAGAAACACCGTTGTAAAACCTATTATTATTATTAACTACCATCAACCCCAAACCCACAAAAACGATTAAAAAGAAAGTATAACATACCAAAATCCTATAAAAATGTAATTATTTAGAAAACTAAAGTGCTGTATAGTATTATAAGAAGTGAACCGACTAAAGCTATTGTGTGATAAGAAAATAAACAAGTCTTAACAGTCCATGATTGCTAAAGGTCTGGTCTGAGATAATAAGACTCAAAATATCAGAACCACCTGTGAAAGTGAATTTGTGTAAGTGTTTTTTGGAAATGCAATAAACTTAAAGTTAGTGATACTATGACTTATCAATATGCTATATAACAACTTTAATATCCAATAATAAACAGCATAATAAAATAATAAAATGGAAGATTTCCAGTATTTTATTATTTTAATGTAACTCTTTATTTACAAGACATTTGTAAAAAATGCATAATAACTAGAGTATGGGTGGTCATGTTTACTGATGAAGGGGATCATAAATAATAATGGTTTAGACCAGAAAGGACTGGCATTAATTTAGTATTCATAGGTTTAAAATGTTTAAATAGACTTTTTGTTCACAGCCATAAAATCAATGTGTTTGTAAGAGTTATTAGAAAATAAGATTTATATTATGTGTTTAAAATGAATGATGTTTGCTAAATAACAGCATACATACCATTAATAATGTTTCAGTAGGTATGCTATGTTAACTCAAAAAGAGTTAAAAGTATATGTTCAAACCATGTCAGCAATATGTTCAATTGTACAGATTGCTAAATAATGTTCATAATTATTTTGTATAACTGTAGTGTTAATTAAGTACTACACCTCACAATAAGTTATAAACCATTTTATTTTCATGTAATAGTAACTATGTAAAGTCAGAGGAGTGGTAAAATTAAATTTATTTGAGAAAGACAGAAATGTAAAATTCTAAACTCTAGGCCATTTGGTGAATTCACAGAAACCATATAAACCAGTATAATTCACTTATAAATCCTGTAAACTAGCAAGATTTAGATAAGGTAAATCAGTTAACCACTACTGGGAATGATCCTATGAATTAAAATGATAATAAGGAAATATACCTTAAAATATTGTAAATTTTCAAAATATATAAATTAATTAATTTTAAAGAGCAATGTCAAATTCAGAGATTAACACAAAAAACCAGTTCAAAGGTTTAATTTATATGTATTTAAGGAAAGGAAGAGGAATATGACTAATTAAAATTTATTATAATAGTATTAATGATAATTAAAATGGAGGAAAATTTGTATAAAGACGGAAATCCAATTTTGAGCCTATATTTCCAAAAGGGAAAGAAATTTGTTAATTTCCACAAAATGTCTACAGATATGGACTATAATATATCAATTTAAAAGGAATGAGATGATTAAACCAATGATAAGGTTCATAATTCATGAAAGTGATGAATAAAATAAATAAATTCCATATATAATGTAATATTGTATCATGTGTATGGGTAATCGAAATATGTTAACAATACTTTTTCAAAGATTAACTGGGCCAGATTTTGACCAAGTTAATTAGTCTTTTGTTGAATATCAAGCTGAATAGTTGTGTGAAAAAACGTTCCTTAAAACCGAGTAGAAAATGGTACGACAAATTGCCATTAATGTTAGTGCATCGAGAGTTAGATGAATTGAACACTTTCTTAGCTAAATTTACCAAAACTTTAACGACAATAGTGAGAAATAACACCTAACTTCATGATACGAGTGATATAAAACAGTAAAACAATATATTTGACATAATTCACGCTACAACGCATAATCACTTTTACAGACAACCTAACCAACAGAAGTGAACACATACCAAATAACTTAATTAACACCAATATACACGGAACACTTCTTCAGAACACACCAAACTACCTAATAGACAGATTACACCAGTGCGGGAACATTTCAAACATTCATGAAGATAATTTTGTTGAGTTTTTAACAAGACGACTTTTGCAGTGACTTCGCCAGAACTAGTAGCGGCCATCTTTGAATTTACCAATCTGCTTACATCATCAAGTGACGTCATAGAAGCTATATCTGGTCTGACAAAACAATTTTCTTAAACCTTATATATACGAATTATTTGAATACTGTTAAATAATAATTATTAAATTTATTTTAATTGTTAATGTTATACTTTCTCGTCACCCTTCTCTGACTATTAATTTAATCGCTCAAAGAACCTGTCCTTTATATAATACCTATAATAATTTTTATACTGTATGCACAATCGATAATTCCCTGAGACGGAGTCGATAATTGTTCTCTATCGATAAAAAATCGATTATTTATTAAATTGTTCAATAAATCCATATATTTCAATTGTTTTTTATCTGTTATTATTTCACAGGCTAATTTAAGGTTATTTATTAAGGCTAAGGGACTTCAAGAAGAAGAAAATATTTTATTTGAGTGAGATATTGGACCAGCAAGAAAAATCATCGATCGATTGCTGACTGGAGTTAATCTATTTAACTCCAGACTTGGTTCAAATCTTCCAGAAGTGCTCGATAGTTAATAAATACCTTCCTAATTCTCTAAATTTTTACAAAACCTTTAAAACAGCCTTATTTCTTAATTACACACATTGATTAACATAAACAAAATTATTTTTTTTATTGAAAATTTTATTTTTTATAAAATTTTTCTCTACTATTTTATTTTTGTAAAGACCGGCATACAGGGTCTCGTTACAAAGTGGTGTCCAACTTAGAGGGCTTGATAAGATAAGCCTGGCAGCGGTTAATTAATAGAAGAAAATGCAAAGACGAGCTACTTCGAAAAAGAGGGCGGCAGAGGCCGAAAAAGAAGTGGACATGGGGGATAAGGAGGCAACACCCGTGGAGGATCCGGAAGTGTTACTAATCCAAGTGGAACCGAAACAACCCGCATCACCCGAGGAACAACCTGAAGTAATAACGCAAACAGGGGAAGCCAATGTCCCAGACAAGGAAGTAGAAAAATCTATGACCACTGAAGAAAGCAAAATGGATAAGATCATGGAAATGTTCTTACAGTTGAGTAAGCAAATGGAATCCACGAAAGAAGATTTGAACAAGAAAATGGATTCTACGAAGGAGGATAACAAATCAATGAGTAAGAAAATGGATTCAACCAAGGAAGATTTAAGTGGAATAAATAAAAGCATAGAAAATACTAATAAGAAGATTGAAGAAACCAGTAAGAATTTGAGTAAGAATTTAGAAGAGAAAATGGAGGAAAATAACCAATCTATGAATAAGAAAATGGAAGACCCGAAAAAGGAAAACCAATCCTTGAGTAAGAAGATGGAAAGGAAAATGGAAGAAAATAATAAGAATTTAGAGGAGAAAATGGAAGAAACCAGTAGGAAAATAGAAAATGACAACCAACAATTAAGGGAAGAACTGAGAGAGGACAATCAACTGCTGAGAGAAGAATTAAGGGAAGTTAACCAAGAGAACATGAATAAGTTAGACGAGAGGATTGAGTTAGCTAAAGAGGAGTTGAATAAAAAAATAACAGAGATGAAGAAATCCATCGTAAAGAAGTTAGAACAGGAAGTCGTGGTTGTTAACCAGCAGATCAGAGAAGTAGACGAAAGATGTCGTCAGACCGAAAACGAAGTGATGGAAGTCCGGGAAGTAATAACTAAGGAGATTACTCAGGTCCAAGAACAACAGAAAACTAAAATGGAGGAGACCAAGAAATTTGCCTTGGAGGAAGTGAATAAAGTGCGGACACAGGTAACCGAAAGATGCGACGGCGTGGAAGCCGCTATGTCGAACATAACCGGACAGGTGCGTCAGAGCCAGGAGGAGATAGAGTTGATAAGGAACAGACCATCTGGATATCATAATTTCCCCATGTCAGAAAACAGAGAATGGCTCAATTTCCGGCAATATAAACGGAAGCCTATGGAGTTCTTGGCACGCATAGAGGAGTACCTCGAAAAACACAGAGGGAACCGATGGGTCCAGAACAGGGAAATCCTTGACGAGTCGTTTCGGGAGGTGAATGACCATTGGTGGATGGCCAACCGGAGCGACATCGACAATTATGAGCAATTTAAGAGCCTATTCAAGGCCAAGTACTGGTCAGAGACAATTCAAAATTTGATAAGAGACAATATATGCCACGGCCACTACAAACCACAAGTCGGTAGTTCGATGACAGCTTATTTCCTCGGCAAGGTATGTATGGCCAAGCACTTAGAACTGGCCATACCTGAGGAGTGCCTAATAAATAAGTTGTCCTATCATTATGATGAAGAGGTAATTCGTGCGAGGAGGGGCAGCCAAATAAAAACCATCCAGGCAATGACAGAACTCCTCGAAAACTATGAAAATGAAGACTACTACCGACAGAGTCGTAGAAGAAGTGATGGGCCCGAAACAAGGACGTATCAGAACAATAACCAGGGTACGAACCACATAAACACTGGGTACCAAGGAGGCCGGGCATACCCGCAAAATAACAATTTTAGTAATAATAATAATATGAACAATTCGAGTTACAATAATAATAATAATAATAATACGGGTCCAAACCATCCAAACCCGAGTCGACCCTCTAATGGTTATCAGGGTAACCGTAATCCCTACCCTAATAACACAAATAGTCAGAGAAGCCCCAATTATGGTAATAGTCATTACCATAATAATAATAATCGTGCGGGTCCCAATAATGGTAATTCCGTTAATAATAGGTTTCCTCGCCCTAGAGTGAACTTCATACGAGCCACAGATGGATGACAGCGGAGATTCAACCACAATCGAAGAAACAGCTACCGCGGATACGAAGAAAGGCGGAGGAGCCTAGAATGGGACCATCCAAGGTACTATCCGGCAAGGAGGAGTAATAGTTTAGATGACGCTGAACGGAGGTCTAACCACGAACGACCGGAAGACCATAGGACAGATCGACAGGTAACCACTCTAAGCATCCCAAATGAGGCATCAACTAGTATGGCTCAAAGGAACAATGATGCCGAGCCTTTAAACGGGCACAGGCAGTAATAAATCGCCAGAACCCGTTACTGCTCCTAAATACTGGGTATAATCATAATAATGAGTGCAATCATAGGTATAATAACAATCGTATCACAGTCATAGGATGCAACTACCTAAAGGACATCAAACATGAGTTATTGGAAGAGGATAACAGGAATCCCACCAATAACTTCAATAATGAAATAATACATGTCGACGCCGAGGTAGAAGGCATCCCAGCCAAGTTAATGATCGATACTGGTTCGAACGTGTCAATCATAAGTACGACGGAGTTGGAGAGGATACAGCAAGAGTGCGGGAGAACTTTACCAACGTTGCCGTTGAATAATATTATTTTGTTGGGAGCAACCGGCCGACAAAACAAAACTATACGTAGGCAAGTCTCCGCCAGTGTGATGAGCTGTGGTATAGCAATTGATATGGAATTCTTGGTGGCGAGTGGTCTGCCGTTTAATATACTGGTCGGGTGTGATGTGCTTAGGAGGAATTCCGCCATCATTGATCTGAGAACTGAAACATTATCGCTGTTTTCTAACGGACATACTTGGATGGCGAACTTGGTGGGTAGTGACCAAGTCGTTCCAGATAGTATTCACCAGCAAATCCGCAAAATTAACTACATCCATCCAACATCTATAATTGAACAAAGGATAGACGACACCTCCAATGAAGATTTATGGTCACAAAAAATCCAGGAGATCAGGGATTTCCGGAGCGGTATAACTGGCGAAAAGTTAACAATAAACCAAGCGAACAAATTAATAAACATATATAACAAATATAAATCAGTCTTTTCTGATGAGCCCGGTAAAGTGAAAAACTTCCAGTGTACTCTACAGTTCCGAGACACAGTGGACTTTAACCGGAAGTCTTACCCCATTGCGCAATCACGAAAGCAAGCAGTAAGAGCTGAAATAGAGCAAATGATTAACCGTGACATTATAGAGAGTAGCCATTCCCCATATACAAGTCCTATCGTGGCTATTCCTAAGAAAAACGGACAAGTCCGGTTGTGTTTAGATGCGCGCGAAATAAATAAAATGATAATTAATGACAGGACTTCGCCCGGTGAGATTGAGGAGATCTTAAAACGGTTCCACGGTACCAAATACTTCAGTACCTGGGATATGGTGTGCGGGTACTGGCAGGTGGAATTACATCCACAGAGTCGCCAGTATCTGGCCTTTATATTCGAAGGGCGGAACTACCAGTTTAAGAGGTTGCCCTTCGGACGGGTAAACTCAGTCGCAGTCTTTGTGCACTGCATAGACCAGATACTTGGCCAAGAAGCACTACAATTCACCACCGTATATGTCGATGACTTGCTAGTGTCCTCAGAAACTTGGGAGGAACACTGCTACCGTGTGGAACACGTATTACAGAAGCTAGCGACAAACAATATTACGCTGAAATTAGCAAAATCTCATTTCATTGCTAAGGAAATACAATTCTTAGGCTTCATCTTAAATGATCAGGGAATCTCACCGTCGGCTGAAAAAGTCGAAGCGATTCAGAACTTTCCTACACCTAAGAATCGAAGGCAGTTACAGTCGTTCCTGGGACTCTGTAATTACTACCGTAAGTTCCAGGAAAAGTACTCAGAACTGACTGCCAGATTTCAGCCGCAACTGTCATCCAAAAATAAATGGATCTGGGGTGATGAACAACAAAATATATTATCTCTAATAAAACTAAAATTCCTTGAACCCATTATACTCCGCCATCCAGATTTTAACAAGCCTTTCTTTCTTAATTATGATGCCAGTGACATCAGCCTCGGCACTACCTTATATCAAGAGGATGAGGAGGGCGAACATCTTGTGATCTGCTTTGCCAGCAGAGCATTGAATCAATGTGAGAAAAACTACAACGTTACAGAAAAGGAATTATTGAGTGTCGTGTTCGCGTGCGGAAAGTTCCGCACTTATATCCTTGGTTATTCCGTTACCGTCCGGACAGACCATAAGTCTATCTCGTTCCTTAAGAGATGTAAGTTAAGCCATGGAAGGTTAACGCGGTGGATACTATTACTGCAAGAATACGACCTTAAGTGGGAGTATATCCCCGGAAAGAAGAATGTCGTCACGGACGTATTGTCTAGAGTAGACATTGACAAACAGACGTTCGAGGGGGAGAAGGAGAGTATTCTTAAAGTATATCATATTCTAAGCAGCAGCGCCGGTCTACAATCAATTTTGGAACACCTGAGCACACACCAACAAGCTGACCCGAAGTTAATCTCTATTATCACAAGATTGGAAGCAGGGGATGAGACAATCTCCCAATATTATAAAATACATAATGGAATCCTGTTTTCAAGACCATCTTTATATAAGGAGGAATGGAAGGTTATAATTCCGACCCATATCGAGAAGGAAATAGTGTTCAATTATCATGTTCGATATGGGCATATGGGCGCCTTAAAGGTGGTAAAGGCCCTGGAAGAGAGCTGCCATATCAAAGACATAAATCGGAAGGTACGGAGGTACATTAGAAACTGTCGCATTTGCCAACTCGTAAAAACAAACAACGAGAAAAGAGAGGGGCAGATGATTCCGATAACCTCTCAGTCGAAACTTGAGAAGGTATTCCTGGATATCTGTGGGCCATTTTCCTGCAGTGGAGGCCGCCACCGATACAAATATCTTGTCATCATAATGGACCATTATACCAAGTTCGTGAAGCTATACCCAGCGATTCGGGCGACTACGAATAAAGTTCTTGAAATCCTGATCAACCAGTACTTCCCAACCGTCGGAAAACCGGTATCGATCATAACCGACCATGGAACACAATTCAAGGGGAGGAAGTGGCGGGATACACTGCTGTCAATGGGGGTTCATACATACAAGACATCAGTATACCACCCGAGCAGTAACCCGGCCGAAAGAGTCTTACGAGAGGTGGGTCGCCTATTAAGAACGTATTGCCATGATCAGCAGAGGAGGTGGCAAGAATACTTGGAGGCCACTGAAGAATTCCTCAACCTGGCATACCATCCAGCCATAGGAATAACCCCTTACTCCGCAATGTACGAGAGACAACCCCCTAGGGAGATCGAAGATATCTTGGAGTTCCCCAGAGAGCATAAATATATATTTAATAGAATTCAATTTCATAATAAGGTGGCCGAAGATCATGAGAAACTGCGGAATAAGTACGATAAAAGCATGGGTAAGGTTATTAATTATACCGTTGGAGAGAAGGTGTTGTTGAAGAATAGGGAATTACCCAGTTCCTTAGAGGGGATAACAAAAAAATTATTGCTTCTGTACACTGGTCCCTATATTTCTCTAAGAACAATAACAACAACACGTACGAAATAAAGGAAATGAATTCAAATAAAGTTAAGGGTGTCTTTAACCAGGCATCCATGAAGAAATTTTATGAATAAATCATCAAAATTTTAAAGCAAGGTAAGACCATCTTACTAAACCAGGAATTTGAAATAAACATTTTGGAAGAGAATATAAAACAGGAATTAGAATAAAATCATCAAAATTTTGAAGCAAGGTAAGACCATCTTACTAAACCGGAATTTGAAATAAACATTTTGGAAGAGAATAGAAAACAAAAAAGAATTTATGAATAACAAAATCCCAAAAACAATGTAATACTTTACATAACAACTATTTGAAGAAAACTTTATGGCAAGAATATAAAAAGGAATTTAGAATGAGAAATCATCTAAATTTAAAAAAAAAAAAAAGATTGTAAGTTCACCTTACTAACCAAGAATTTGAGAAAAAACATTTTGAAGAGATAAATATAAAACAGAATTTAGATTGAAATAAAATAAGTTCTAAAAAGAAAAGTAAGCACATATTACATACAATTATTTGAAAACTTTATGGAATAATATAAGAAGAGTGAATTTTGAATTGTGTATAAATCAAGTTTCCAAACCAAGAATAAGTACAACTTACCAATCAATTATTAATAAAACACTTTGGTGAGATAAACAGAAGAGATTTAATACCATATTTATGGTAAGCATAAAATATAATTACCATGTTAATAAAGGATCATAATGGGATGAATAAAGGAAACAGACTTTAGAATTAAAACAAATAATTCTGGAAAATATGATCATGTCTAATTTCAATATAAAGAGTAAAAACCTTTCCATAAAATGATGCCAAAGGAAATAAAAAAAAAATTTTTTTTTTTATACGATTTGAGTTGATACGATTTGAGTTAATACGATTTCAGTGATTGAATATAATAAAATACAAAAACTTAGGTGGAATTATGAGATAATAAAACTTTGAAGTGGTATGAGGAGAAATTATGACCTCATTATGAAATTAATAAAAAACATTCATTCGAAAGTATAATAACCATGACAGGAATAATGTGAGAATAATATCAAAGATATGTGTAATTAAACGAATTAATATAAAATGATTTATGAATTAAATGTCAATTGTGATAATGACAGTTATAAAAGTTCTAGAAAATAGAACAAGTGGAAATAATAAGAACAAAGAAACAGTCTAAAAATGTCATAAAGATATGCTACTATAAACAATGCAGATTATAATAAAAAAACCAGAAGGTAATAAAGAATTTATAACCAAAAGATTTATATGATAAGAAAAGTTGAAAAATGTAATAATAGAAGAGCTTCCTACCATAATATCAAATGAATGAAACATCCAGTTAACGAATCAGAAGAACAACTGAGATAGGAATATTAAAATCTCTGAGAAATATAATAAGTAATAAGTGAAGTATCCCAAAGATATTTTTTTTTAAATAGTAACAAATGTGTACTATTCTGAATAATTTTTAATCTGTCTGTAGATAATTCCAGCAGTATTAATATGTTTTTTGAGCAGAGATGATTTGCCTCTGTACTCAAATATGTGTGAAGTATTGGACAGCAGAGGAAGTAGCGTACAGTGCCCCTCTGAACTGAACCAGCTCACAAAGTAGGGAACGATAGGGAGGAAATATCCCAAGGAGAAAATACTAAGAAGAAATATGAAAATGAAATAATAAATATGAACCTCAGATGACTATTACTATCAAGGAAGATCCAGTGAGAATGAGAAAGATATAAACTCAAATATAAATAAGAAAATTTTTAAAATGGAAGGAAGTCCAGAATAATAACAAACCTAGAATAATTATCATAAGCAATTGTTTCAAACAAAGCAAGTATAGTCTGAAAAAATTACTTCTGGAGAAGGGCATTCTGTAGCGTGACAGAAAATCCACTACTTATTAAATCAAATAAAATCATAAAGTTTAATTACACCACATAAGTTAAAATAATATTGAATGATATTTAAGGAAATCAAAGGAATGAACCACGATAAAATAAAAATCCTCATTACATTATATAAAAACCACTGTTTAAATATCAAAGAAAGTATTGAAAGCAACTCATATTATAAGATCAGTAATTTACCCAGGAAGCGAGGAGCAGTAAACAAATTAAATAACACCATATCAAGAAGAAAGAGAATCAGTTTAAGAGTGGTGAATACCAAAATACCCCAAAAAACAAGAAGAAGGAAGAATAAAGTTGGTGAGCAGGAAGAAAACAATACCCTGAAACCTTTAGAGAAGAACAAGGTCCGTACCAGTAAATAAATTAGATGCTCCAAACTAAACATCAGTCGAGATAACACAAAGTACCTTGGTTTACCCAAGAATGAAGAAGGAAGACAAGAAGACCAGAAGAATGAAGACTAGAAGAAGGACAAGAGAGAAGATAAGAAGAAGGACAAGAAAGAAGATAAGAAGAAGGACAAGAAAGAAGACAGGAGGAGAGGAAGAAATAGTATGAAAGAAACACCGTTGTAAAACCTATTATTATTATTAACTACCATCAACCCCAAACCCACAAAAACGATTAAAAAGAAAGTATAACATACCAAAATCCTATAAAAATGTAATTATTTAGAAAACTAAAGTGCTGTATAGTATTATAAGAAGTGAACCGACTAAAGCTATTGTGTAATAAGAAAATAAACAAGTCTTAACAGTCCATGATTGCTAAAGGTCTGGTCTGAGATAATAAGACTCAAAATATCAGAACCACCTGTGAAAGTGAATTTGTGTAAGTGTTTTTTAGAAATGCAATAAACTTAAAGTTAGTGATACTATGACTTATCAATATGCTATATAACAACTTTAATATCCAATAATAAACAGCATAATAAAATAATAAAATGGAAGATTTCCAGTATTTTATTATTTTAATGTAACTCTTTATTTACAAGACATTTGTAAAAAATGCATAATAACTAGAGTATGGGTGGTCATGTTTACTGATGAAGGGGATCATAAATAATAATGGTTTAGACCAGAAAGGACTGGCATTAATTTAGTATTCATAGGTTTAAAATGTTTAAATAGACTTTTTGTTCACAGCCATAAAATCAATGTGTTTGTAAGAGTTATTAGAAAATAAGATTTATATTATGTGTTTAAAATGAATGATGTTTGCTAAATAACAGCATACATACCATTAATAATGTTTCAGTAGGTATGCTATGTTAACTCAAAAAGAGTTAAAAGTATATGTTCAAACCATGTCAGCAATATGTTCAATTGTACAGATTGCTAAATAATGTTCATAATTATTTTGTATAACTGTAGTGTTAATTAAGTACTACACCTCACAATAAGTAATAAACCATTTTATTTTCATGTAATAGTAACTATGTAAAGTCAGAGGAGTGGTAAAATTAAATTTATTTGAGAAAGACAGAAATGTAAAATTCTAAACTCTAGGCCATTTGGTGAATTCACAGAAACCATATAAACCAGTATAATTCACTTATAAATCCTGTAAACTAGCAAGATTTAGATAAGGTAAATCAGTTAACCACTACTGGGAATGATCCTATGAATTAAAATGATAATAAGGAAATATACCTTAAAATATTGTAAATTTTCAAAATATATAAATTAATTAATTTTAAAGAGCAATGTCAAATTCAGAGATTAACACAAAAAACCAGTTCAAAGGTTTAATTTATATGTATTTAAGGAAAGGAAGAGGAATATGACTAATTAAAATTTATTATAATAGTATTAATGTTAATTAAAATGGAGGAAAATTTGTATAAAGACGGAAATCCAATTTTGAGCCTATATTTCCAAAAGGGAAAGAAATTTGTTAATTTCCACAAAATGTCTACAGATATGGACTATAATATATCAATTTAAAAGGAATGAGATGATTAAACCAATGATAAGGTTCATAATTCATGAAAGTGATGAATAAAATAAATAAATTCCATATATAATGTAATATTGTATCATGTGTATGGGTAATCGAAATATGTTAACAATACTTTTTCAAAGATTAACTGGGCCAGATTTTGACCAAGTTAATTAGTCTTTTGTTGAATATCAAGCTGAATAGTTGTGTGAAAAAACGTTCCTTAAAACCGAGTAGAAAATGGTACGACAAATTGCCATTAATGTTAGTGCATCGAGAGTTAGATGAATTGAACACTTTCTTAGCTAAATTTACCAAAACTTTAACGACAATAGTGAGAAATAACACCTAACTTCATGATACGAGTGATATAAAACAGTAAAACAATATATTTGACATAATTCACGCTACAACGCATAATCACTTTTACAGACAACCTAACCAACAGAAGTGAACACATACCAAATAACTTAATTAACACCAATATACACGGAACACTTCTTCAGAACACACCAAACTACCTAATAGACAGATTACACCAGTGCGGGAACATTTCAAACATTCATGAAGATAATTTTGTTGAGTTTTTAACAAGACGACTTTTGCAGTGACTTCGCCAGAACTAGTAGTGGCCATCTTTGAATTTACCAATCTGCTTACATCATCAAGTGACGTCATAGAAGCTACATCTGGTCTGACAAAACAATTTTCTTAAACCTTATATATACGAATTATTTGAATACTGTTAAATAATAATTATTAAATTTATTTTAATTGTTAATGTTATACTTTCTCGTCACCCTTCTCTGACTATTAATTTAATCGCTCAAAGAACCTGTCCTTTATATAATACCTATAATAATTTTTATACTGTATGCACAATCGATAATTCCCTGAGACGGAGTCGATAATTGTTCTCTATCGATAAAAAATCGATTATTTATTAAATTGTTCAATAAATCCATATATTTCAATTGTTTTTTATCTGTTATTATTTCACAGGCTAATTTAAGGTTATTTATTAAGGCTAAGGGACTTCAAGAAGAAGAAAATATTTTATTTGAGTGAGATATTGGACCAGCAAGAAAAATCATCGATCGATTGCTGACTGGAGTTAATCTATTTAACTCCAGACTTGGTTCAAGTCTTCCAGAAGTGCTCGATAGTTAATAAATACCTTCCTAATTCTCTAAATTTTTACAAAACCTTTAAAACAGCCTTATTTCTTAATTACACACATTGATTAACATAAACAAAATTATTTTTTTTATTGAAAATTTTATTTTTTATAAAATTTTTCTCTACTATTTTATTTTTGTAAAGACCGGCATACAGGGTCTCGTTACAATAGTCATGTGGCTATACAATCACGGCTCCACGTGCAAAACAAGTGGCACATGCATAAGCACAGAAACCTGGATAGAACTTATGATAACCTACACAAAGCTTAGGACTTAGGATATGGTACAAAAACCAAGGATAGATAGACATCTATCTGTTTTCAAACTGAAAAGAAATGATGACAAAGAGATAAATCTTCTTTCTCTATTAAAGCTTAAAAATGTAATTTGTACTTTGAAATTATTTATTTATATTTGTATTTGAATACATAATATTTTGTATTTGTTTTTGGATTGTATGTTACTGTATAGACTGTACATATGATTTTTTTCCAGGAGTTGTAATACTTGTTCGGAGAAGAGGGTATTTTTGTTTAACACAAAATATTTTGCACTTGTCTTCGTCAAGGACAATACAGTACTTTGTATCTGTCTAAATAAGTGTTAAAGCTTTGATTTTTTTTAATTATCTCAACACCAAAACGTGAAAAGATATTTTGGACAATAAATAAAGTACAGGAAGAAAATGAAGGATTGGACATTTGTAAGTAATCCAGTTAATAGGTCAAAAAAAGTTTCATATTTTATGACTTCATATCAAATAACCCATATGTAAAAAAAATTGTAATAATACCAGTAATAATGAATATTCAAAACGCCTATTCCGAGTAAAAGCTTTTAATGGTACAAAATATTTAAGTAAATATCAGCAATTCATGTCTGACTTTTACCAAGTACGTAACTGAATGCCCTTGGTTTTCAATTCACAAAAAATTAAAAAAAAAATAATTTTTTTTAGAACGGTACATAATTTAATGTTGGGGAAAGTAAATAAAATGGTGAGAGTATGTGCCACGTTTACTTTACCAAAATATTGGTTTTGAAGCCTTCTGTCCTTTTGGATTTATAACTTCTGTTTTAGCTGACATACTATAACACAAAACAATATAGCATTTTTTTTAAGTAGGCCTAAGTCAACTTAAAAGCTGTTTTAAAACAACTATGAGGGCATTAATGGCAAAAACAAAACAATTTCCTGATGGAATGTTACTTGGTGGCAAAAACTACGTAACAGATCTCTTATTTGTAAGTACAAATACAAACAGTACTATGGATTAGGAATCGGGAGAAACACTAAGTCTGTCAAGAATATAAAAACAGGAATTTTGGTTGAGTACTTTCACTAACCTTTGTCAAATGAATGAAACCACAACTCTGTATCTCTAAGATAAAATTATTTTGTGTGGAAACTATAAATCACAGTAAAACAATGACAAGTATGATCATAAGAAACACTAAATCCTTATCAAACCAATTTTTCAAAATCTGTTGAATCCATTGCTTTTGTACAAGAGTAAAACTCAAAACATTCATGTCCCACAATGTAATTTGGACCTATGTCCCTCAGAAAACATTTGTAAGACAAAAATCTTTTAAATTCTAGGGTATGACGTGGTGTCAAATTTTAATAATAGGAATATTAAAAAGTGTAAATTGTTTATACAATCCAGACTTAGCCATAGGAGTCAGTTTATCTCTACCTCTGAAAAGGCTCAAAAACAACTTGGAAAATATTATACAACTCTTTTTATGTTTACCCATTTTCTCAAAAATCAATTTTTTCTACTTTATGTCATCATCTATTAATGATATATACCCTATACTTTTAATCTTTTGTTGTTTTTAACCTTATTGTCCAAAAACAGTGTAATTAATAATATCTTAAATTGTATTAGGTCTCTGGCCTATTACTTTATCACTGTGCAACTTAAAAAAGTAGTATGGGTAAGTATGTAAAAACGACTTATTAAAAAAAATAATTTCCGTTCTTTAGGATTCCTTTAGAATAATTCAGGGTTTTAATACCTTGTATAGTTTTTGAGCAACAGGGATGTTAGTTAATATGATCATAATTCCAGTGCTGTTAAATAGAAAAACATTCTTAGTGTGTACTGATATGTATATACAGAATACCACAAATTACCTTATATCCTTTGGAAGCAGCCTGTATATAAAAAGCATCTGGAAATGGAAGCATCAGAGGATCTGACAAGTTAAGAAGCTGCTGGGTTTTTAAAAATATTGCATGTTTTCCTTTTATAAAATCACACTCAGTTCTTTTCTGTAGTTCATCAAACCTTATATGCCACTCCCTTATATCTAAATGAATTTTTAGACATTTTATTGATTTCACTACATTCTTATATGACACTGCAAATATGGTGTGGGGATTTTTACCAGAAGCGTTAACTAATTTCTCTATTATACGTTTTGAGTTAAATCGAGTTGAATCCGGAATAAACAAAATATATTTTCCATTAATCTGTAACAGTGGATTTCTGTCTTTAAACGTATTAACAAGAGTTGGTTTCAAATGGACAAAATTTACATTTCTGTAGACTGGCTGTGAGGAATTAACAATTATAGGTGGATATAACGGATTATTACTTACAATTAAAATTGTTATGTTGTTATATGCCGAAACAATAGACTTTACTGTGTCTGGTACATCATTTTCAAAATGTTCGAATGTTCTAATAATTACAGTCACAATATTTTGGACATGGGATAACCTATCATGTGATTTTTGATGTAAGCGAGGCTGAACAGAAGATGGAGTTGTATTTATTAGGTACGGTAAATTTCCTATTTTAAACTGATTGTGGGCCAACAATAGCTTCCAAATAAAAAATACAGCTACGATGTTTAGTACAATAACAATCACAGTTATTAATTTTGCAATTCTGACTCGCATAGTAGGTTAAGAAGTCCTCATATCATTTCACTAAAATGTAGAGAAAACGTCACATATCGTGTATTATTAAGCACTGTTTTTCGGTTTTTACACATAAAGTGTAAAATCTTTGTATGATCATTCGCGATAAAAGCCCGTTCCACTATCATATTTACGACAAAATAAACATTCGTGTTCTCACTAGCGCCAAAACACCTTCGACGCCTACTTTAAAATATCACACTCTGGGAAAGATTCTTTATATATATATATATATTCTATATAAGTAACTCAACGTTTCTTGCAGTAATTATATAAATTTGTGATGTTATTCAATTTGTTTCTTCTGCAAGTAGTATAATTCGTATATTCTTATAAAAAAAATATACGAATTATACTACTTGCAGAAGAAACAAATTGAATAACATCACAAAAAAAATATAGGGTCTTTCACTATAGCCTGCGGGTGAAATTCTATATAATTTATAAAATTATATTTCATATTGTAATATAATATTGTGTGTTCGTAGGCCTATTATTTTCATGGGTGTGTGTATATGTAAGTAATTATAAAAACATTTTGTATTTATGAATTACATTAGATAATTATATTTCTCTTTTTTTAAATATTCTTTACGACACTGTATTAATTTTAAATGATGCGGTGACGGACAGACAGAAGAAGGAATCGTTCTTAATGCAGTGATGGACAACAGTCGGATGTTGCCATGTTGACCATCTTTGTTGGTAAAATTCTAAATACAGAGATAGTCAACTAGTCAACTTTAGGTAAACAGTAAGTACTAAGGAGGGGAGTGTGATTGTCCATCTCTGTAGAAAAGCCCGCCAATGAATTTTGTCCAACCGTCCAAGCCGTCAGCGGTGAGCAGAGGCGTAGTTCCAAAAAAATGTTTCGCTATGAAAATAATTTAAAATAATAACTGTATGAAACATTTTAATTTAGTACATTTTTAAAGGCAAAAAATAAAGATCTGATGCTTAAGGCCTTTTATAGACTATATATTAACTAGTTATTTTCAAAACTTCGTGGGGGTTATGTGTAAGATGTACAAATATCGTAAATGTTTTTGTATGGTTGTAATGGAATTAAAAAATAAATGATTAGTTGGTACTAGAAGAAACCTACGTTTTAACAAAAATTTCCGTAATTAGTGTAGGCCGGGGTAGGACAGTTAAATAGGAGTTTTGGTCATAAGTTTTGTCGTCTGCTAAAAACTGCGCCACACAGTCACTACGAGCGCTAGTGCGGCAGCTGGCAGCGCTGAAACGAGAAATTGGTGAGTTAGCGAATGGTTGGCGCTTCTTTTGGGCTTTGCACGTGGAAGACACCATTTTGGTCATTGTTTGGGACAGTTTACATTGTTTGGTCATATTCACAGTCCTATTTTGTCTTTATAAAAATGAAGAAGAAAAATTGCACAGTCAGAGGCTGTTATAATATTGATGATGGGAGAAGACAGTTTTTTTATTTTCCACAACGGAAACAAGAAGCACGGTAAGTACCTTATAAGAAACTTAATTTTTAAGTAGCTTTGATAATTACTATACATAATGATAGGTTAATGAAGTGTGAGTCATAATTATTTAGTTTTCGTAATTAGATAGGTTGTCAATATTTTCGGATCACAATATTAGGCCTATATGTTGAATATAATTGTTGATACCAAGAGTATAAACGAAATCGAAGAGTATATATTGTTTACCTGTTGTTGATACCTTCAGTTATATCTGTAACGAAGCCTTAAAATTGAAAGACCAGGTATTTACTTTCTGCATTGAACTGACATTTCAACAGGCTTTACTATATTAAATTAGTGCCAGTGACTAAGTACGAACAGTAGCTGCTATGTAATCTGTTACTGATGTGTTTACAGAAAGTTGGAAAAGAAATTTAATCTATACCTATGAAATTTGTATAGATTTATTGGGTATACCATTTATTGTAGTATAGTTGTACTAAATTATTTTGAAAGTAGAGTAAGAGATTTTTGGTGTATAGATTTATTTATTTATTGTATCTTAAACAAAACAAGTAAGACGATTGAAGACAGAATATTATTGTATGTCAACAATACACCCTATAGCATATGAGGAGAACTTAATTTCTGGTCAGTTGTAAATTAACAGTAGGCTAGATATTGGTGAGCCTATTTCTTTGTAAGGCTCAGAGTATAAAACTGTTACATAATTTTAATATTTATCACAGTATAATCATTATTATCAGAGTTAGTAGAACCAAGAGTAGTTCATATCAAACGTGAGCATCTCGCAGGTGAATAAAGGAAAATATATATTAAAGTATTTGTACTTTAGGTTTATTAAAATATATATTATTCTCTATATGCTGTTGATTAAGGAAAGTAGATTATTTTTATTTATTTGTATATTGATTTTATAAATTTACATATTTCTGATTTTACTGATTAACTTATTTAAGTTATATTAAACTTGTATTTACTGTGACAATTTTATTTGTAACTTTGTAAATGTAGTATATTTTACTTAGTGTGCATTTGGATTGACACGGTTCACACTAATCACATTACGCTGTATGTTTTCAGAATGTTTATATATCTTTCATAACAATATATACTTATATATTTTTTTCTGTACACATATTTTATTAATATTTACTTTTGTTGACTTGTAAAGCTCATGAGACAGTAACTGAATTAGTGTCAGTGATTGATACACTTACCTTGCTATGATTTTTTTCAAGTGTATAAACGTATAATCAAAATCAGCCACATAATTTTACCAGTTTAGTATATACACTTGTGTGTTGCAGGTTTCAGCAGTGGGTGGACTTTTGTCAGGACAAAAGTTTGGAAAATATAGTAGGCCGCGTATACAGGGTAGTCTGTGAGGACCATTTTATGCCAGAAGATTTCATAGGAAACAGACTGCGGCCTACTGCAGTACCAAAACTTCGTGGTCCTCCACCCATTGCTGAAGAAGTAATGCAAGTGCCACTTGCCACAGGAGAAGATCAGCCTGCTGAGACAAGGAATCAACAAGTTCCGAGTACTTCAACTCCTCTCGAATTATCACCAGACACATCCTATCCTACTACCTCATATATTTCTGCTACGTCCACACCTGTTCCTAACTGTGAAAAGAGATTACCTTTTAGCACTCCTAGTCCTGCTGACCAAATATTGACAGAGCCATCTTTTTATTCTGGAGTACAGTATGAGGACTCTTATGCTGACCAAGGCAAATTTGATGAACGTTTATCTCACACGGTTACTTCATCAGATCTGTCTTATCAGGTTGATTCACTAACCTTAAAAAAAATTGCAATGACAAGGAATTCACAGTTGGATACCTCCAGGAAGAAGTTCCTATACAAATATGCAAAGAAAAAGGAGAGTGAAATCAAAAAATTAACTAAGAAGTGCAAGAAAATGAGACGACAAATGCAGAACCTATGTGACCCAAAGAATTTAACTGTAAATGCAGTTCATTCTTTGAGTAAGCATATGTCTGCTGCATCTCTTCTTTGCTTGTCTTCTTACTTAAAGTCCTCATGGAAAACACCACGGGCAAGGAGATGGACTGTTGAAGAAAAGACGTTAGCTTTGTCTTTGTACAAAAGAAGTCCAAAAGCTTACACATTATTTAGTAATATTTTGGCACTTCCTTGTAAAAAAACATTGAAGCGTCTAGTCAACAAACTTCCTTTCAGCTCTGGGATAAATGATCAAATGTTCACCACATTGACCCAGCATGTTGATCAATTAAACAAACGGGACAGAATATGTACTCTTATTTTTGATGAAATGTCTATAAGAGAACATTTACAGTACAATTGTTCAAGTGATAGAATTGATGGGTTTGAAGATCTTGGACATAAAGGTAGGACTAGACGTGTTGCTAATCATGCCCTTGTGTTCATGGTTCGTGGGCTGTTTCGGATGTGGAAGCAACCTGTTGCTTATTACTTCAGTCACAGTAGCATGAGATCAGACATACTTGCTGAACTTATATTTTTCATCCTTGACGCTTGTTGTAAAGCTGGTCTTTACGTTGTTGCTACTGTATGTGACATGGGAGCAACAAATATTAAGGCTTTGAAAATTATGGGTTCAGCAAACTCAGAGCATCCCTATTTCCTTTTCAACAACAGACCTGTCTTTACCATCCTTGACCCTCCTCACCTCCTTAAGTGTACGAGGAACTTGTTCCTTAAATATAATGTTAAATGCCATGTGGAGACTGGAAGTCTTGCTTTTGATGGAGAGGCTAAGTGGGACCACATAAAAACAGTGTTTCAATGGGACAGAGGTGTTGCAATTTTCCGGCAGCTCCACCATCTGACAAAAGAACATGTGCAGCCATTGGGGAGTCAGAAAATGAAGGTGCGTCTTGCAGCACAGGTTCTGAGCCATAGAGTTGCTGCATGTATTAACTCTGCAGTGTCATGTGGTAAGTAAAATTATTGAGGTGACAAAAACTATAACTATAGCAAAATACCATTTTCCCATAAAAATAAGTTTTCAACAAGCATACATTTTGAATAGAAATTTGATATTATTTTGACAGCATTTATTCTGCCAGTTACAACTATTAACACTTATGAAATGTAAAATTATTTTAGTATAATATATTCTTGTTGAAAAGTTTTATTTAATTAATAATGTAATTTATAGAAAGTTGAAGAATTTTTTGTATCTAGCAAAAATAATTTTAGAAGAAATAACTTGTTTTTACCAAATACAAGTCAACTTTGTAATGTACATGGAAGCAGGAACTTTTATATGAAATATTAAAGGGCATAAACTGTCTAATTTTTTGCATGTGTGGTGTATTAGTACTGACCATAAAAGAGTTTATAAAAATATGGTAATGGACCTTAGTTCCTTACAATATATGTAATTAATATGATACAAAATTAATTATTTCTGTATAAGTATTGACATAATTTAATTTATTATTTTGCCAAACATTATGCCACTGACTTGTTATAATATTATTATATACATACTGTACCACCAAAATCAGTAAAATTCCATTTTTTAAAATAATGAATAAGGCCTTTTCGAAATATTAAAATTTCATCATCAGTTCATACACTGTAATGTTCCTGTTATGATGTTTTTCTTTAAATGTATAACTGTTGTTAACTGTGTCAAAATGAAGTACAGTAAGAGGTAGTAGACACAGTTGACAACAGTTATACATTTAAAGAAAAACATCATAACAGGAACATTACAGTGTATGAACTGATGATAAAATTTTAATATTTCGAAAAGGCCTTATTCATTATTTAAAAAAATGGAATTTTACTGATTTTGGTGGTACAGTATGTATATAATAATATAATTTGATTTATTCTATTGGATTTTTTCTTATCTATTTTTAATCTTTATTATTTTTTAGGAATTGTAGAACCTTCTGCAATGACAACTGCAGCATTTGTCAAAGAGTGTGACAACCTGTTTGACTCTTTCAATGGCTGCATCAAAAACACATCAGGAAAACCTCTTCGGTCTCCACTTAGCGATGCCAGCAAACACATGGCATTTTGGCAGCAGGCTGTACACTTCATTAACTCGTGGCAATTCCAGAGGCCAGATCGGCGGACATTTAGGCCACCTTCACAGGAAGGCTGGCTGACAACCATAAATGCAGTAATGCAATTATGGAAGTCAGTCAGGGAAGAATGTGAAGACATTCGATTTTTATCAGTCAGATGTCTGAATCAAGATCCACTGGAGAATGTTTTTGGTTCTGTTCGAGCGAACTGTGGAGCCAATAATAATCCTACTGTGCCACAGTTTGTTGATGCTCTTAAGACCTGCATCATCAATGGGCTTGCATTTCAGAATCTTAAAAATGCTAACTGCCTGGATGATGATGCAGATCTTTTAAGTAATCTTCAAACTTTCCTTGGTTCTGACATTATGACTGATAAACGCAGTGCATTTACTCCATACACTGCTGACACCAATTCTGTTACTTGTGACAAAGAGCCTGACGTCTCATTTAATGTGAATCGGTTGTCCACAGCGTATGTAAGTGGATTTACTGCCAGAAAACTTTTAGGCAATAGTACATGTGACGACTGCAGAGCAGGTCTCTGCTCCAATGACACAAATAAACTTTCTCATCTGGGTATTCTATTCAGAGAGTACACTGAGGGCACAGAAACACGGCTTACATATCCAACAGAAAATTTGGTTACCTGTGTTTCTCAATGTGCTAACGTTGTGGATGAAATACTGGATGAGAAATGCTATTTGGACAAGTTGACAGAAGTCGTCATGTGTGCAATTACACAAAAAGTTAGTTTCACATGGCTGATGAACTGCTGTGAAGTCCATTATGAAACAAACTTACAAAATTTTTTAAAAATTATATTTAAAACTTGTGTTAGGTGGTGGGTTAGGAGAAGAAACAATGAACTGCATAACAAATAAATTTGTACACGTTTTAAATATTTAATGAAATTTAATTAACGTAATATATTCATTAATGGAAAGATGGTATCTGCACCAAATGATATGCTGTACTTTTTAATGTGGGTATTAAATTCTGAGAGTACAGAGTCTAACGTATCCATCAAAAAATTTAATCATGTGTGTTGCTCAGTATTCAGGTTTGTGGATAAAATACTTGATAGCAAAAGTCATCAAATTTGATCGGCAGAAGTTGTATGTACTATTAAATGAGCTAGATTTTAATTGATTTGGGCTGTTGTATAGTTCATTATCAGACATGTAAAAACATTTGTAGACTCCTATAAAATATGTATAGTCTCATGGTGCGGACATAAAAACAATTGTTTAGTTGAAACAAAAAGGTATGTTAAAAATCACTAAATAATTGACCAATAATTGATTATGACAATGTTTTGCTTTGGTGTAAGGATGGTCTCTGCTCTGTAAGGATCAGTGTGTTAATCTTGTGAATGAAGTACTTTATGTCAGTATATCAATTTAATTGATTGGCAGAATTGACAAATGTACTAGTCAGGAACAATGTAGGTTTTAAATTCATATTGGGCTTCTATGCAGTTCATTAATCTAAAGGTTTTCTGGGTCTTTTGCCAATAAACTTCTTAGTCTGATGATTTCTGTATTTCAAAATAGTGTTTATGTTTATATATATGTATAATTTCAAATTGTCTGTAGTGTTTAGCTGTTAGGTCTTGTACATAATGTGTAGTGTTTATAGATTTGTGTTGAGTTTTGCATATAAGTGGTAAAACTGAAATTTGAATGTATTATGTGTTATGTCATGTTTTGTGAATTTTTATTAAGTTTTTGGATAATAAACTTCAAGTCTGTTCATTTGTATAATATTTCAAAATAATGTTTGGGTTTATATATTTGTATTATTTCAAATTGTTCTGGCGAAGTGTTTGTAGATTTGTTTGACTTTTGTATGTAACTAGTAGCCTGGAATTTGAATGTATTATGCGTTATTTCATGTTCTGTGAATTTTTATTGAGTAAGTTTTTTATAATAAACTTCAAGTCTGTTCATTTGTACAATATTTCAAAATAATGTTTGGATTTATATATTTGTATTATTTCAAATTGTTCTGTAGTGATTAGCTGTTAGGTCTTGTACATAATGTGAAGTGTTTGTAGATTAGTGTTGAGTTTTGGATGTAAGTGGTAGAGCTGAAATTTGAATGTATTATGTGTTAGTCATGTTTTGTGAATTTTTATTGAGTAAGTTTTTTATAATAAACTTCAAGTCTGTTCATTTGTATAATATTTCAAAATAATGTTTGGATTTATATATTTGTATTATTTCAAATTGTTCTGTAGTGATTAGCTGTTAGGTCTTGTACATAATGTGAGTGTTTGTAGATTAGTGTTGAGTTTTGGATATAAGTGGTAGAGCTGAAATTTGAATGTATTATGTGTTAGTCATGTTTTGTGAATTTTTATTGAGTAAGTTTTTTATAATAAACTTCAAGTCTGTTCATTTGTATAATATTTCAAAATAATGTTTCCGTTTATATATTTGTATTATTTCAGATTGTTCTGTAGTGATTAGCTGTTAGGTCTTGTACATAATGTGAAGTGTTTGTAGATTTGTTTGACTTTTGTATGTAACTAGTAGAACTGGAATTTGAATTATTATGTGTTATGTAATATTTTATAAATTTGCTTAGTTAATTCTACTCACTGTATGTATTTTTGTAATTTAAAATGTTTTTGAATAAAAATAAAATACTTAAATTTGTTTTTCCTTGATTTTTACCTAAGTGTTTATCAACTATTTGTGACCGTATGTCAATAAAATGCACAGTGGTTTTCAAAAACAAATGATTAATATCCTTGAAACCAAAGGCAATTAAAGTGTATTTTCATTAAAGCAAAGTAAAGACATTTTCAATTATTTGTAAACAAGTGTTTATTGAAAGATAAATTTTTATGAACGGTTTATACACAGAATGTTTTATGATGCCACATGTACTTAAAAATTGTAAAAACCTAATTACTTTGTTGATGTAACTAGTACAATTAATGGTTTGTAAATGTAAGTTTTCTAATTTTTTAATTCACTTTTCATGCATTTGCTTATTAAATTTTGATTAAAATGTTTTAAGTTTTTAGACATTTTACATGTCTACCTTGAAACATTGTAATTATTCTTTTTTTTTAACATTTTTATGTAATTACAATGACATGAAAATATGTCTGATGAAACTAAACGTTTAAGAGTAATTTCAAATAAAGCCTAGCAGCATTTCCTTTTTTAGATTTCCCGCCTATCCAGCAGAGGATAATACAGTATACTGGAGTCACGTCACCATACTGCATTATCATTTAGCTCCACTTAGTGTGCCACACAGTCACCAGGAGCGCTAGAAACTTTAGTCAAAATTTTAACATTGGCTTTCCCCTCTCTATATATTTGTACTCTGTGGTGTAGGCCCTACAAAAAACGGCTGTAATTTTGAACCTGAGACCATGCTGAATCATGATTCCCTATTACCATTCTCTTCCGGTATAATTCTTATGCAGTTTCCATTATTTTGTAAGAAAGAAAGTTGATATGTTCAATGCGAGGCGATTTCCCTGTTCACCTTTTTTTTAAAAGCATAATTGTTATTTAGTTTCCTTTCTTGTTCTGAATTTATTGAACCGAAATTATAACCTAGTTCCCATTTACAGCACATTATTACCTTACAAAGACGAATTTAAGTAAATCTAATTTATAACGAAAGAAGTACATTAAAATCCTCACTTCAACCTAATGCAATAAAAACCAATGTGCAAGTTTCTATCAATATGCAAATGATTAATTATTAGTCTAGTAGCCTAATTGGTTATTGTGGAATTTTTATGTTGGTCTAAGTTAACGAAAAAAAAAAATTGGAAGAACCACTTGAAACCGATATAAAATGACTAGCCTATATTGCATTAAAAGATGTCAAAGAGTGTATTTTGCATAAAACTGATTACAGTAAGGACCTTTGTTTATGAATAGAAACAAATAAAGACTCCATACTTAGTTTGTACCATTAAAATTCACAAACTGATAGATATTATTTCATAATGTCTATTGTTATTAAAAAGATAGAAATAACAAATGTATAAACAAAGTTTTGTATATTCTGAATACAAAAATTAAATATTTGACATTTATAGCCTTTTACAAAGTATATAGAAACTTGTTTTACGTGGTGTAATGGTTTGTTTTATATAGCAACTTCTCAGGTTTGAATAAAAATAGACACGACCCACAGTTCTATGATTATTTTCACACATCATATTAAAAAACATGTTTTCATACTCTTAACAAACAAAAATCAGTAGCACATACGTTTATTATGAGAAAATATGATTAAAAATTGTAACCTGCCATTACTTGTATGCGAAGAAAACTGGTATAACATTTGCAAACAAGAAATCTTCAATTCTCTTCCTATTTGTTTTATAATAAACTAAAGTCTCTACTGCAGGTTTAAGTCCATTGCCTATTTAATTTATTATAATTAAATAATTATAATTATTTCTGTATTTTGTTAAGTGATAATATTTTATTAATACATCTGCTTCCTGCTCATGTCCAATGTAACTAGAGTAGGAATATATAGGCCCCCTGGCTCATATGTGCAAATAATTTTTTTAAGTGTAGGACTAAACGTCTGTATGAGCACTTTGTATCATTGAAATTTAGTCAGAGTGTAATGAGCAATTTGGCCTAACCTAACTTACTACATCTAAGAATAACTTAATACTGTCAGTTACCTTTATTTTAACATTAAATACATCTTAGTTAGTGCAATAGCAGTATTTTTGTGTCTCACATTATACTAACTCAAAGGAATTTCTCGTTACAGTTCAAACAAATGTTGAAATTGTGTACCGGTATTTCTTTTCTTTCAATTCACTTTTTATGAAAACAAGCTTTATATTAATGCTTCTAGGCTTACTGGTATTCTATATTTTCAATCAAATGTTCAATATCCATTAGTTAAAATTTCATGGAATTGTGAAAGTAACAATGCTATGACTAATGTGTGGTTATCAATTTATATTTAATTTGTCTTAAATAGAAATAATTTGGTGCAATTAAATTTCTGAGTTCATTTGTTTTATTAATAATTTTAGTAATTTGTTTTTTTGTTTATTGAATGATTCCTTATCAGTTTTTCATCTTTGTGCTGTCAGTTTTCATTTCAAAACATTGGATTTTATTATTCTACATTCTATTCATCTATAGCACTGTAAACACTATAGTCTTATAATTTTGGAGGTAGGTCTCCTTCTCTAGAAAGCTTTGTTTCAGAAACTGTCAAAGCAATTCACTCTGTAACACTCCATAGAATTCAGTTAATTTTATTTTTGAAAAGTGCTCAAGTATGTATCATTTTATTTATGTAGGCCTATGTTTTGCTCGAGTATTTCCATTTGCTTGAATATTTTCTACCAGAAAATGGATGAACATGGCTGATGAGATTAGTGACCAACCAGCACAGTGATTGTAACATGTCACACTATGACTATAGAAAAGACTACCAATATATGGTGTGTTTCAATATCCAGTTAACATTATTGTCAGTTGCTAAGAAAATAAGTTGAAATAACAAGTGCATGAAACAGACTGTAATTTTAATATATTCTTAGAGACTTAATATGAGTAATCTACTAACGTCATTTGTTTTAAATGGTTATTATTAGAGCTCTTGAATTTTGCTTAGATTAGTCAAAGACCCAATAAGTTCTTTTTACGGTTCTCTAATTTCTTGGATTTCGTAGTCCATGACGTGTCCGTTAGTTAACTAAATATAAGTACTTCTCCCTTTTACAGTTCATCAATTTGCTTTCTCACAGCCTTTTGAATTGTTCATAAAATTTCCATCTAGGATTATACACTTACCTGTAACACTTTATTAAGATACATATTTATCCCTTGTAGAGTCATCTTCCAATCCCTTGAAAAACTAAAAGTATCGTATGTCTCTGGAATAGGAAGTCAAAGAAAAACAGAATTTAGGTAGCAAGTTTCCATTATTTCATGAGATATATCCTAGAAGCAAACACAATGAGAACAAATTTTCCCGGTTAATCTTTTGCCACTCTGGTATTTGATAGTTACTTCCATGGTAGCGTCTTTCAAAACACTTATTGCGAATTAATCTTTGTTATAATCAGAGTCATCGCAATGAATAGGATGTTGTTTAGAATTTTATTACTGTATGATCAAAATACAATCTTCTTCTTAGATTTGTTTTTCTGTTAACATTGTTTCTGCTAGATATTTCTTCTTGCTCTTTTACTCGATATTGTCTTCAGTTCTTAAAACTTATCTGTATCTTCGATTTCAAGCAAGGCATCTTTCTTTCTTTTTGTATAGTGGGATCTGTAGACATTAAAGACATTTGAGTTTTTCTAATTTCTGATGTAAATATTTCTACAAATCTAGTTGATGTTTCTGGAGTTGAATTTTGTTGTGGCATTTTAATAGGTGTCTTCTCAACCCCAGTTTAATGTAATAAGGCTAGGAGAATCTTTGAAATTTTTGTAGTGTCACCAGGTCATAATGGAACTTCAGCTTGCTGTTGAAAACAAGCAGATTTCAGTAGTTACTTGATAAAGGATGTTTTAAGAACAATAATTCTTTCAGAATTGTTTTAATAGCCCAGTATTCTGCAAATAACTATTGCTTCTTTAGACATTCAGCTGATTTGAACTTTTTTTAATCATATTGCAAAAGTTTCATATACAATAATTGTTTCAAATCACATAAAACCTCTGGAAGTATGAAACACATAAGGACAAGTTGAATTATGTTGTAGGGTTAGGTGGGATAATTGTAAATGGTAGGGAGGTTTTAGTTTTCAGACAATCAGTATTCTCATTACATCATCTGTTGAAGTTCCCTTCAAAACTGAAGTGCTGCTGGGCTTCTAATATAAGGGTACCATATGTGCTAATATTTATAACCAGTTTTCATGTTAAAATATACTGTGAAACAGTTTTGTATGACTTTGAAAGTATACTGATTTTTGGACAGAAATTGCACCAAAACAACATAAATGTAAATCTAACAGTCTTTATTAACTTTTTGTGATGTTCTGTAAAGGTTTTTTAAAAGTTTCAAGCTAAACTGCATTTACAATTACCCCACAAAAATTGCCCAGTGTGGTAAATCTAAATGTGATTTTGGGGTAATTGTAAATGCTGTTATTCAAATACTCTTTTTTGTTTAGTACTATTTTGTATTTGTATTTGTATTTGTATTTGTACTATTTGTAGACACAAACATCAGTTATAAATCAACAAAGCACTCTTACACAATAATTCAAGTTAAATTTGTCTAACAATGACAAATTTGTCATTATTAGTGCAAATTTGTCATTGCAGTTTTGCACCAATTAACACAATAATCACTTTTCACTAATCCACAACAATCACTTGATCTGTTGATATGCACTGAAAAAATAGTCAGCTGTAACTGAAACTGGGCCATTCTGAAATCCAGTATTTATACTTCTGCCACCTTGTAGTGGAGCGAGATAGTAGCCCTGGGTGCTGATAGAGTAGTCTAGTAAAGGTCTGGAAGAGGCATCAGCATCTCATGTGACCTAGAACAATCCACAGTGTTATGTAATTCTGCTGCATAGAATTATCTGCAAACGTCTGGAACAGTCTCACGCACAGCAGCACGCTACAAATCACACACTCAGTCATGTGATACTAATAGCTGATCATTGTCATCAATATGAGCTAATGCTTTAGAACAGATGTATGAGGGCCAACAAAATTCTGTCACCTCACAAATGAAGATGAACAACAACATTATCAATGCCTTTATATGGAAATAATGAATTGCATAATTTAACAGATTGATATTCAGTTAAACGAGAAATGGAATATTTTCAGTTATCATATCATCAGAAACTTGAAGAATATAAGACAAAAATTTCTGGACTCACTTCTGAACAAGTTTTGAGCTCTCTACAGAGCTATTTTTGATAACATTCAATTGTAAACAAATCAATTTCTCTCTGCTCATCTCCAGAAATCTATGGAAACTACACTTATTTTTTTATGAGGCCTTAGTTTTATGAGTAAAAATAGTTTCTCTTCTGGATCAGTGAAGTGTATAAGCTTGCAGTTCACACTGACTATCCCTTATACTATAAACTAACCTGAAAGTTGCTTTTCTGCCCTGAAAAGATCACCTTCAGCTTTCAGCTAAAGCACTCAGAAGAGGTTAAATGACTTAAGTTTATTGTCAATTGAAAAAAATGTTAATTAACATAAAAATATAAATGTATATTTTTTGGTACTGTCATTGAGAAGTCTATGATGCAGGAAAGTGGAGTGGAGATGTTATTCAAGAAGGTGGAATTCAACAGGAATTAAATGTGTCTATTATTGTAATGTATGAGATGGAAAAATTTAAGTGAAGTGGGTCATCTAAATACAAAGAAGTAGACTGATGTGATGACTGATCCTTGCTAGGTGCACTAAGACTCTCCTAACACACAGTATAATATATTATATAATTAAACAGTTTTGCTTAATGTAACAAAACAAGCACAGAATATACCTCTTAGTGTATGCAGTATCTGTTTTGAATAAGGACTGTAAAGCCATAAAACAACACTGTATTACTGAATTTAATTTTTTGACCAAAGATCAAAAACTACTGTTATGGAATGATTAAGCTATAATTTGCTGGCCTCTCTAAGACATTACATACCCTTTGTTTACATTCAGCAGATACCACAACCTTAGTATTGTAAATCATAACAGAAACAACATTGTTAAAAACACCAGTAAAATAAAGGTAATTATATCCTGAACACAGAAAGTTAATTATGAACACTTACATTATGAGATTCTGGGCATTATGAAATATTCACTTTACATTTTTAATAAAGAAATTTACATGAAGTTTATCTGTCATTACCTTCTTAAGGGAAACTGCCTGTAGTGTATACTATTATGTTCTTTTTATGGCTAATGTACATGAAGGAAATTTTCATACTTATTGAGAGTATAAATTGTCAAAGCAATGCTTGAATCAAAATAAGGAATTCCCAGTTGCTAATATTTCATTACATAGCCTCAGAGGTAAGATGGATTATAGGAAATGGACTAGCTTGCATCTGTGGATAGATTATATATGAAATGGATACCCTTGAAGAACTAAAGTTAGAAACACATAACATAAACTTGTTCTGAATTCATGGGTCTTCTTGGATTTTGTTGCCCATGACATGTCCAATGTTATCAACTAAATTTATAAAATAATACTGATGCGGGACAATTATTTTAGATAAAAAGGATTAAATTATCAGCTTTTGCTTGTTATGAGCTTCATCAGAGGCTGCCGCAAGGATCACTATCCGTCCTACTTTTGGTGTTGGCACTTTCATTAAAAAGATCATTGTTGTGTGTGTGTTGTGTAATATGTTTAAATAGTATGTGTGATTTAAATTGTGTCTCTTCATTTAGTATGTTGTTCCTATGTGTTTTTGTGTGCTTGTATGTTTCTAGTTGTTCAAGAATGTCTAGTTTTCGGCCTTTTGTGTGTACATGTAGGATTTCCATGTTGTTGTTTTGTTTGTGCATGTGTGGTCTGCCTCAATGAGATGGTTTGCAAAGGTGAATTTGGTGGTGGAGTGTAATGCTTTTATGTGTTCAATGTATGTCTATTTGAACAGGAAGTTGTGCCCTGACTGGCCTATGTAGAATTTGTTACATCCTGAACAGTTTAATTTGTAAACACCAGGTCAACCAAATTTGTTTAAATATTAGAATTACCTTGGTTCCTTCTTTGCAACTTCTTTGTGTTTTTTCCTCAATATACACTACGCGTTTTGGGACTTAAAGTCCCATCATCAGGTGGATAAACTTTTCACTCATGTAGAGCACGTCACAAGATAAAAAATATATAAAGGTCACGCACATCTCGCTACTCAGTCGATTTCCCCACTCACGTTATCTCGCGATGCGCATCGCTACCGACCCTGCGAGCGACTGACAAATCAATTCGGCCTGTATTTATTTGTCGTGCTGTTTCAGCATGCGTATAGCAGTATCATACATTTCGTTTGACTTGAACGACAGTTTCTCGTTCAGAAGCTGATCATTGTGTGTTGTAGAGGCTCTGTAAATTTCAAACTCTTCCAGTGCATCCATGAGTTTACCCTTTTTGCAAAAATGCAGTGGTTTGAAATTATTTCTAAAATTGGAATAGGCATGGTTGTGATCAATAATATGCATGGCAAAGTTTGATTTGACGTTCCTGATGTTGCCCCTAGGCAGGTGCTCTTTATATCTATCTAAAAGTTTCTGCCTGTTTGTCCAATGTAGAAACTATTACATACTTCACATTCTATTTTATACACCCCTGAACAGCTTTCTACTGGTTTATTGGATTTTGGCCTTAAAGTTTTTAAAATGCTGTTATTCGTCTTAAAAGATACTGTATAGTCATACTTTCTAAAAACATTATAAATAGTATTGGGTAAAAGATTCGTATATTCAGTTGCTATGTATTTCTGAACCCTATTGTGTGTTTCATTGTTATTTCTATGCAGGTTCTTTTTTTGCTTTTTTAGTAACCTATCCACAATCACGCTGTTATAACCGTTGGCCATCGCTATGTACTTTATAGTATTAAGTTCTTCACGGTAGTCCTCCGGCTCCAATGGAATTTTCAATAGCCTGTTGACGAAGGAGTTAAAAGACGCCATTTTCTGAGCGAATGGATAAAATGAGGACGCATGGATAGTAATGTCCGTAGTGGTTGGCTTTCTGTAGATTTTAAATTTAAGGTGGTTATTTATGTTTTGTATCATCAGGTCGAGAAAATTTAAGCTATGAGTCCAGTAAGCGCAGCTTTTGATTTAACAAAATTTTGACTGTCGATGGAATTTCACGAAATTTGATATGTATGTTCTATATGCACTCTAGAACAAAGTTAAAAAAGTTAAACTGTACGCTTTTTATTTGGGGGTGAGAACTACCCCTTTTTCAAGGGTGATTGACAAAAAAAAATTAACCCCAGGATCCAATAGAGAATCAAATTCTAAGCAAAAAAGTCAGTATGCAACTGTTTTGAAAAATGCGTTGTTTTCGAGTTATTCCAAATCAACATTTTCGATTTTTACCCCCAAAAAACAGGATTTTAGCGTAATTTTTAGCGAATAACTAAAAAACGTTTGAGTTTATAGTAAAAATGAATAGGACCAAAATAATTCTATACGAAATAACAAACAAAATGCATTTTGGCCGGGTTTTAATCCACGAGTTGTTTTCAAGATATGGCCGTGAGAAGTTGTAACTTGCAAATTTTTTGCCTGTACTAACAAAGTTTAACCCTTCCTACTAACCGAGAAAAATACTTTTGACTATAAAATGTCTAGTGCATATTGATGGTCTATTAATATCCTTTAAATTAATCATTATCCGGAATTTCTGTCTTCAAAATAAAAAAAGTTACATCATAAAAATTGCGCATTTTTTGGAATTTTTTCCCAACTCCGGCCCGTGCGATGTTTCCCACATGTCCAAAAATAGACATAATTAAAAATATTTCTAGAGTTAACTTATACATACCATAAGGACCAACTACAAATTATTTAGATTTTTTCGGTGCTCTCGACAACAATGGCGGCGATTTTTCCTTTTTTCACATTTTCGGAAATTTGCAAATCTCAATACATTTGGTGAAATAGCGGAATAAGGATTAACTTTAGCAAAAACATTATACAGATCAAAGTCAAAGTACACAATTAGATGACCAAAATGCCTCTTGGTCCATGTTTTTACCTGTCATCGTTTCAAAGATGCAGCTGTCACAAGGTGGTCAAGTACCGAATTTGAGGGGTGACTTTTTCCTTTGACCTTGAATATTTTTTGTCGTTTAACTTTTAGACAGGTGGTCCTCAGGACATTATTTGTAAGGGTTGAAATTATCTATCTATTCATTTTTTAATTATTTGGCGCGTCCTCAAAAGTGCTTATTGTAAAAATAATACATTTTTAATCGTACTTTGTGAAAATTGCGATAATATTTTGTACAAATAAATTAAAGATGCTCTAATAAGTAGTATAAAATTGTATTTAATTAAAATAATAAATACATTTTTTAAATGTTAAAGTTGTATTATAGCATGATCCAATAATATCGAAAAAATAGCTTGAAAAATAGAGTAAAACAAATAAATTTATGCATATTGATGGTCTATATTTTTGTGTTATTATTTCATCTTACAATTATTCGAACACAGTGAATTTTAAAACCCTTATTTTTAATTAGTCACTATTTTCATATTAAGTGATTGTTTGTAAGTGATCTATTAATACAAAATTTTATAATTTGCCGATCTCAAAAACTTCATGGTACCATATTTTGAACGCGCCTTTTGATTATTTACTCTTACAGTAATTTATTTAATTTTAGTGGTGGCTTTTACCCTCAACTAGTGGATGAAAAACATTTCTGGCATCATATTTAAATGTGTCGACCTCAAAAACGCCCAGATACAAATTTTCAGCCGGTTATTCGATTATTTATTTTAATAGTAATTTTTTTATTAATAGGGGTGGTTTTCACCCTGATATAGTGGATAAAAAACTTTTCTGGTATCTTATTTAAATTTATCGACCTCAAAAACATCCAGAAACAAATTTTCAGTTTTTTTCTTTAATTATTTATTTTCATTTTCATTTTTTAATTACAGGGGTGGTTTTCACTTTCTTACATCGTCGCCACGCATATTTGTGTCTACCCTGGACATGGTCTTACATAGTAGCCTTTAATATTTCTCTAAAAACTAATTATACACCAAAACGCGGCATTAAAGTATTAAAAATGCGAATGTTCTTATAACCACCCCCGACAAATTGTCGATATCACCCCAAATATAGAATTAATGTTAATTATCATGTCATATTTACATTCAGCACCCTTCAAACCTCACCCAAACAAATTTGCAGCCTCTAATTCCAATTATTCAGTCTCCCACGTATTTTTGTATTTTTGGGGGTGGTTTTAACCCTTTAGGGGTGAAAGCGTACAATTCTTTTTTTTTAAACTTTGATCTAGGACCCAAATGGAGTGTATAAACAAAATATCACATTGATACATGTACAGTCAAACTTTTGTTACGTTTTGGCGTTTTTTCCGCTCTCCTTACTGGACTATATGTTCATTCTCCAACTCGAGTGTAAACTTTATGTTTGGATGTATACTACTTATATATTTATTCAAAATTTCTGCCTGCCTACATGTGCCATCACATACAAGAAATGTATCATCTACATACCGCGTGTATGAAATGATCTTTTTATAAAACCTATTCTTATTAGACAATACGTATTCATTTTCAAAGTGGTTAAGATAGAGGTCAGCAAAAAAACCACTAAGTGGCAAACCCATTGCAAGTCCATCGTCCTGTGCGAAAAACCTATTATCAAACGTAAAATAGTTCTGGCTTAGTATTACTCTTAATAGCATGATAAGTTCCTGTACTTCTTGTTGATTCAAGCTGCCAGACCTCTCCAGATTTTCCTGTACAATATTGATGGTTTGGGTAACTGGAACATTGGTGTAAAGGTTCACAATATCAAAGGACATCAGTTTATATTGTGGCAACATTCTTAATGATTTTACCCGATTCAAAAATTCAATATTATTCCTGATACTGTGGTTATTGTTTATTTTTATACTATTTTTTAAAACCTGTAGAAGTTTTTTAGCCGCTTTATATCCGGGTGCTGTGGTAAAATTAACTATGGGTCGTATGGGCATATTCCCCTTATGTATTTTTGGCAGACCATTAAGCACAGGGGCGCGAGTATATATTTGTTTGAGTTGACGCATGGTACGTATATCAAACAGATTCGTACATTTATTTATACTGTGGTTTATATCTCTATATATATGAGCGGCTTTGTCCTGACTGACAGAGAATCAACGTAGAGCAAAAACTACTGAAGATAATGATCTCAAAATTTGAAGGTATATTCTTATGGGGTCGTAGATGCTCACTAAGAAACGGTTTTAAAAACTTTCACTCCTAAGGGGCAAACCCCCCCCCCCTTTGTATGTATGTATCTATGTATGTATGTTCCACATCTCCTCCTAAACCACTGGACCGATTTCAACCAAATTTGGCACAAATATTTTACGCAATGGGAGAACCAACATAGGATAGGTGTTTTTTTCGATGGGATCCTTTGGGGGGTTCTTTGGGGTCTTCCACATCTCCTCCTAAACCACTGGACCGATTTCAACCAAACTTGCACAAATATTTTACGCAACGGGAGAACCAACATAGGATAGGTGTTTTTTCGATACGATCCTTCGGGGGGTCCTTTGGGTCTTAAAAAACTATTAGATCTGGTTACTATGGCAACCCAATAGAATAGATTCTGGTTACCATAGCATCGGTGGAAGTCTCCCGCGTAGGAAATAGCGTGGGAGTTGTCCGACAGGCCTTCCCCAGAGTTCATCCACGGAACCCAGGGAGTCTTAGGTCGGATCCCGCGAAAGACGGCGGGGCCAGAGTCCACGGTTTTTATAAATAAAGATATAGGTTATGATATCAAAGGCGGTGTATGCATCTTAAGAAACTTCTTAATAGTGTGTGAATTCAGAATTGTTTCAGTTTGAATTTAAAAGTGGATAAGTTAAGATCGAAGTAAGTTATAAGCGAGTATAAAAAACAAAGTTTTGATAGCGAATGTATTCAGATCATAGTGTTCAGACAATATAAATGCACTTGCTTCAGTTTGAATTTAAAAATTGATAAGCTGAAATCTATAGAGGTATTGTATTGTTAGAATAAGTTTAGGAGACACTAATTTAACAAATGCCTTATTTCAACATTAACACAATGAATTATAAAACGACAGTTAAATACGCAGCGCGTGCAAGTACTGTAGACATTTTATTGAAAACTAATTTAGCTGTTCGCCCTCTCCCAGAATTAGAAATCGAGCAGGAGCATCATGCGCAACAGAATTCTTCTCCAGATATAAGAATACAGTTTATGACATGTTCTTAAACAGGTGCGCTACAGAGTATTCCTCCAATGAGAATGCAAACGTAACAATATAAGGAAGATTATACAATATACAAGTAATATAACGTTAGAACAAGAATAGGTGCCTATGAGCCTATGAATAAATTATGAACCCGAGGAACGCTGGGTAAATCGGCTAGATATAGATATCTATATAACCCAAATACCACTGACTGACTCACTGATCACGGTATCTCTGAAACCACTGAATGGATAGCAATGAAACTTTGAACATAGCTTCGTCATAGGTCTTAGGTGCTTACTAAGAAACGGTTTTAAAAACTTTCACTCCTAAGGGGCAAAAAACCAAATACTGAAATTTATCGCGGGAATTGCATACTTTGTAAAGCGACTGCGGACTGACAAATCTATTCGGCCTGTATTTATATGTCAGGCCGAATAGATTTGTCAGTCGCTCATGGGTCGGTAGCGATGCGCATCGCGAGATAACGCGAGTGGGGAAATCGACTGAGTAGCGAGATGTGCGTGACCTTTATATATTTTTTATCTTGTGACGTACTCTACATGAGTGAAAAGTTTATCCACCTGATGATGGGACTTTAAGTCCCGAAACACGTAGTGTATATTGAGGAAAAAACACAAAGAAGGAACCAAGGTAATTCTAATATTTAATTATATAGGCAACTTGGAGACCACAACAATTATGTAAATTTGTTTCGCTGTTTGTGTGTGTGTTTTTGACTGTGTGTAGTTCTGTATGTAATGCTGTATCCTGTTTTTTTAAATTCGCAGGCTATTTTTTTTCAGTGTGGTTATTGATATATGTTAGTGTTATTAATTTGTTGTTTTCTGTCTTCATTTTGTGTTGTTGTTGTTTGTTTTGTGTAGGAGTTTATTAATTATTGTTCCATTGTATCTATTGGCTTCTGCTACATATCTTTGTGTGTTTAATTTGTCTTGATAGTTTTTTCTTCTAGTAGAGATTTTCATACTTATTAAGAGTATAAATTGTCACAGCAGTGCTTGAATCAAAATAAGGAATTCGGAGTATATAAACAATATACTCCTGAGATATTGTTTAGTCTGTGTATCATGGCTCGGAAGGCGGATAGTTTGTGTTGCATTGGGTGATTGGAGGAGTTAAGTATCAGTGTGTCAGCTGTAGTGGGTTTTCTGTGTATACTGAATTTGTGTCTATGTTCTAGTTTTATAATGGCAAGGTCTAGGAAACTTATGCTATTGTCGTTAGCAGTGAAGGTTATGTTTTTGTTGATATGGGTTAGTAGCCATTCACATTGTTTTGTGTTTCCTTTGTATAAAAGTATGATAATGTCATCAATATACCTGTGCCAATATAATATTTTATTTGAGTGTCTGTCAACGTTTGTGAGATATTGTGTGTAATATATTATTTTATTGTGTCTGTCAATTCTTGCTTTTTCCAAGTGTTGTAGATAGACTTCGGCCCATGCTGGACATGGGCGAACCCGGCAAACCGATGTAGGTAGTCTGTCATTCTGTGTGTAAAATTTATTGTCATATGTGAATTTATGTTGTGTGATTAGGTTGAGAGTGTTGGTTATTTCTGTGATTAGTTCTTTTGGTGTGTTGTTTTGTTTGAGCATATCATGTAGGGTAGTGATTGTTTCAGAAATAGGGATGTTTGTGTATAGAGTTTTAATGTTGAAAGAGGCAAGCGTGGCATTATGGGGGATCTGTATGTCTTTTATTTTTGTTACAAGGTCTGTATTGTTTTTTTATTATGATGTTGCTGCCTAATTGTGTGTGTTGTCTGATGATTTTGTCTAAATTTTTAGCAAGTTTGTATACTGGGGCATTTTGGTAGTCGATTAAGGCACGGATTGGAATAATTTCTTTTTTCTGGATTTTGGGAAGTGTTTGGAGGGTAGGGTCTGATGGTCAGATTTGTTTCAGGTAGGGTTTTTGTTTATTTGTTATTATGTGTTTGGCTTTGTTGATCATTTATTTTACAGTGTTTTGATACTTGTCAGTGGGGTTATGTTTTAGTTCCATAATGTTGTGTTGTTTCATGAAGTTCTGCACTTTACTGTGTTGGTTGTCAATTGAAATGATTACTGTAGCATTACTAAATATAAGTATATCACTACCGACACGAACACAAAGTTTTTTATTGGTAAAAACGTAAAAGTTTTACCTTATAGCCTGAACCAGTTTCCGCTTATTATAAGCTTCATCAGAGGCTGCCACTGGGAGCGCTGTCTGTCTTGTTCTTGGTGACGGTGTCGACTTTTGAAGGATCGATGTTGTGCGTGTGTGTTATATACTGTACTTGTGATATACTTACATTTAGTTAATCAACGGACACGTCATGGACAACAAAATCCAAGAATGTAGTACAGTGAAACCTCGGAATGCGAGTAACATGGTCTATGAGTGTTTTGCAAGACGAGCAAAAATTTTAAATAAATTGTAACTTGATAAGCGAGCGAGGTTCCGCAATACGAGCGTCACGTGTGCCTATGTTTTCCCCTCCCCTTTGCCTCTCTTTCCTGGGCGATTGTGTGTAATATTCTCCCGCGCTGGACTTCAGTTGGCGTGCCTCGCTCGCATAGTCAACACCATACGAGCGTATACATGTTTTGTTTCTTTCATTAGTGTTATAATTAGTGTTATAACTGTACTGCAACAATGGGCCCAGTGAAGGAAAAGAAGGCTGAAAAGGAATTCGATCGGAAGAAGGAGATGATTACGATGGAAGTTAAAAAGGAAATGATTGAAAAGCACGAACGAGGTATGGGAGTGGCTGATATTGCGAGATTTTATAACAAGTCTACGTCAACGATTTGCACAATATTAAAGAAGAAAGAAGAAATAAAAGGGCTAGATGCAGCAAAAGGAGTCACAAGAGTATCAAAGCAACGGCCACGTGTTCTGGAAGATGTAGAAAAGTTGGTTCTCGTTTGGATAAATGATAAGCAACTAGCAGGTGATACTGTGACTGAGAATTTAATCTGTGAGAAGGCAAAGACCTTGTACACCAACCTCGTAAGTAAACTGCCATGTAGTACACGTACGTCAACAGAAATCGAAGAAAGCTTCAAGGCCAGCAGGGGATGGTTTGATAACTTTAAGAGGAGAAGTGGCATCCATAGTGTTGCGAGGCACGGGGAGGCTGCAAGTTCGGATGCTAAGGCAGCTGAGGCATTCACTGCTGAGTTCCAGAAGCTCATTGTTACCGAGTGTTACCTGCCGCAGCAAGTGTTTAACTGCGATGAAACAGGACTTTTTTGGAAAAAGATGCCGAAGAGGACCTACATTACAGCAGAAGAGAATGCAGTGCCCGGTCACAAGCCCATGAAAGACCGTTTAACCCTGTTATTGTGTGCTAATGCTAGCGGGGATTTAAAAGTAAAGCCCCTGCTTGTGTATCATTCCGAGAATCCACGAGCCTTCAAGAAATGCAAGGTGCAGAAGAGCCAGTTTAATGTTATGTAGAGGTCCAACACTAAGGCTTGGGTCACTCGTATGTTCTTTGTTGAATGGATGAACGAGGTCTTTGGTCCTGTAGTGAAGAAATACGTTTTAGATAATAATCTGCTGCTCAAAGTCTTGCTGGTTATGGACAATGCTCCTGCTCATCCTCCAGGCCTTGAGGGCGACTTACTGGAGGAATTCAAGTTCATTAAGGTTAAGTTCCTTTACTTACTTTAGTAAAGTGATAGTGCTGTGAAAGAAGAGATGAACAATCAAGACAACTATTAAGTTCCTTCCTCCCAACACTACTCCACTACTCCAGCCTATGGATCAGCAAGTCATTTCGAACTTCAAGAAGCTATACACCAAAGCACTATTTCAGCGATGCTTCGAAGTGACCGAAGGAACAGACCTTACCCTCCGAGAGTTTTGGAGAAATCATTTCCACATCGTGAACTGCCTGAAGATCATCGATAAAGCATGGGATGGGGTCACCAAGAGAACTCTCACTTCTGCTTGGGGAAAACTGTGGCCTGACTGCGTTCTTGGACGTGACTTTGAGGGGATTGCTGGTGAAAATGAGCCACCGATTGTCGATGAAATTGTGTCCTTAGGGAAGACCATGGGGCTGGAGGTGAATGACACCGACATTCAAGAGCTGGTGGAAGAACATAGCCAGGAACTGACCATCAACGAACTGATGGACCTGCATCGCGAACAACAGGAGGAGGTTATGGAGGAGATCTCGTCCGGTGAAGAGGAGGAGGAAAAGTCAGAGGAATCTCTCACTTCAAATGAGATTCGGGAGAAGTGCAAAATGTGGGAAACGGTGCAAAATTTTATAGAAAAACACCACCCGAATAAGGCTGTAGCAATGCGAGCGATGAATCTGTTCAATGACAATGCAATGTCACATTTTTGTGAAATCCTCAAAAAGAGGCAAAAGCAACAGTCATTGGATTGGTTCCTTGTTAAAGTTGCATGAAAAGAAAACAATTCTAGTGAGCCAACAGATAGCAGTGATTCCGTTAGTGAAATTCGTGCTACACAATAACCCTTCTCATGTCATCTCTCTCGTCTCCCTCACACCAACAATGACTCTATTGTAAGGTAAAGTGCAGTTTAATTTGTTTTACGTTATACTGTATTTTGTATTAGAAATGTTATGCGAATAAATATTTTTGTGTTGTGGAACGAATCATCCGCGTTTCAATTGTTTCTTATGGGAAAATTTGCTTTGATATACAAGCGCTTTGGATTACAAGCACGTTCCCGGAACGAATTATGCTCGCAATCCAAGGTTCCACTGTATTGCCTTTATCTGCTTTTACAAAAGTGATGCTGTGTTTGTGTGCTTTGTCTCTTAGTTTGTCTGTGTGTATTTCAAAGGTGTGGTTCTTGTTGTTTGATATCTTATGTGTTCATATTTCATTGTTTATGTTATTTCTTAGTGTGTCTTGATGTTCAGATGCTGTGTTTTGTATATTTGTTTCAGTGCTAAATGTGAGTTCTGTTAGTGTCTTGTTATTTAATTTGTAATGTAGGTTATGTATAAAAAAAATATCAGTGTTGAATATCAGTGTTTAAAATTTGAGAAAGAAAATAAATTTACATTTGATAAAGACATAATTTATTATAAGGGCACAATCAATGGTAAGTCTTTGTCAATACATAGATTCAAAGTCTAATAAATGGGAATTTAATTTTTTTGTTAGGACTGACGTATCTGATTTTATTCCTTGTTGTGGAAAGTGTACCTGTTTCAATGGACCAGTGTATGCAGTTCCTAATGATTAGAATTTAATTTAGGAGAAATTTTCTAATTACTTTATTAACACAGTTTCTTGCTCCAATCAGTTTACTGTTTATTTGGACAATTTTTTACTAGTTTTTGCCTACTTTCATATTTGTATGAACAAAAAGGTCTTAGATCGCTTGGGACACTTTGTGCAATGAGACTTTATTCTTGTTCAGTTTATTACAGCACCAACAATGACAGAGTTGTTGTTGTTGTCAAATGGGCAGATAACAAATGTGTAACATTGGCATCGACAGGAAGTGGCATAGAGCCCATTAGGACTCTCTTGAGATTATCCCAAAATAGAAAAAGGAAGATTCATGTACAGTATCTACAGATAGTGAAACAATGTCATGAACATATGGGAAGAGTTTATTGAATTGTAGCCAACTCCAGTCAAAGCTAATTGGTGGTATTTACCAATTTTCGGCTACATATTTCATGTAGTAGTATCAAATGCTTGGTTGTTTTATCACAGAGATGTAAGAGGCTTAGGAATGCGAAAAAGTATGCCTTTGAATGAGTTTTGTTGTCTTATCAGTAAGGTTTATGTACTACATATAAACTAAGATGTGGGAGACTTACTATGGAAGTAGCTGGGCAAGCTCCTATAGTTATCAGATGGCCAGTTATTCCTCGTCCTGTAGATGATAGCCGCTATGACTTAAGAGATTTCCCTGCCATAAATCTAAAGGGAACTGAACAAGTGGGACAGGTAGGGTAAAATGAATGAAATACAAGTGACATTGCAATGTAAAGAAGCAATGTTATATACCCTGACACTTCACGTTTTTTAACATAAAATGAATTTATTTGAAGAACAAATATTTCTTTATTCATGTGTTTTCCATTCGCCTATCAATCTTCTAAAAAACTTCATAACCAATTGATTGTATGAAGATTTCATCTGCATGCTGCAATATCTTTATTTGCTAAGGCCAGGGAAGCTTCCTTATCACACTTCAACTCAACAGTATGAACAATACACTGCACCTGGTATGTGTCAAATGCCTTAGAGTGCTACTTGACGATCCACCTTCTCAAAAAAAAAAACTTATTTACACTTCCTACCACCTTCCTAATCCTCCTTTGATCTGTTTGTTGGCATATGCCAGGCAACATATTGCCAGATTGGCTATCCTATGCTAGACTATGTCAGTATGTGCTCTAACATTAAGAAAAATGAAATATACTCAACCTGCCTTGGCTGTGCAGAAGGTCATCCACATTTGGCCTTCTGTGAACCTGGGCAGGCACCTACTTATAAAAGCCGTTGTAATGAGTCGTTCTGTATGTGCTCTATAAATGTTGTGTATTTCGTGTGTTCGCCTCACACGTTGTAGTCGTTACTTTAGGTTTATGCTGACGATGTCTGTCGCGATCTCACGAATTACCAGTACTCGCGAGTGGGAACCTTACCTGTTCTTTAATATGTGGTTGTATTTCCCGGGTGGTGCCAGATTGTTTAATTTGAAGACAATTAAAAAATAGGACTATCGAGCGTTCGTTCTATGACGGTATGGTGAATTCAAATTACTCCCGCCACGTGCGGGTTGATTAATATTGCTGGTAGTTCGCAGAGTTTCTGATGCCTAGCGCTTACCGTCACTGTCGCTCATCGCTAATGTACACAAATCATATAATACAATTTGCTATGAAATAAAGAACAGTGGTTACAACTCTGTACTAGTTTATTAACTTGTGATTAGTTGTTATTCAGTATTATACAAAATTATATATTGTTTTTAAACAAATTTTCACCGGCAGTATTAAGACAATTATTTCCCAAGGTAGGCGAAAGTTGATTCAGAATGATTTAGTCAGACATGGCGTCTAAAAATGTTTATTTTAATTTCGTTCCATAAATCTGGATTCTTGTGGTTACAAAAAAATATTGATATGATTACAATAAAGTACACTACCTTACATTACTGGTACTTATATAATATAAGGTGTAATTACAATTTGTTCCAGAAGTGTTAAAAAGTGTGTGTCAAAAGTTCGTAATTTTTATACAGGTTATTTTCTAGTTTCATATAAATTTAGTGTTTTTTTTTTTTAATTAATCCTTGAAAGAAATTAGATTATCAGTTCGTAGTGAGAGTTAAAAGTGTTGTGAGAAAAAGTTAAAGAATTTATTCCATCAATTCGGGTACTGTAATTCAGCAATACTTATCAAATCTGTTGAATTAAGGTGTAGAGTCATTCATTTCTAAATAGGTTGGGTCATCTTTTGTCATCAATCTTCCATCATTTTTGAATTTAATTACGCCGGGCGTCTTTTTCGGATAAGTTGGTCTAAATTATTAATTTTGAATTTAATAAACTGGTCTTTGGCCTTGGTTGGATGGACTAGTTCTTCATCATCTTCTTACTTGTTCATGTTATTAAATTTGGATTACTTTTTATTGTTTTAAATTAAAACTTGAGTCATCTACGGCTTGGCGTCTCTTCGTCTTGAGCTTCAATAATGGACTAACAGTTTCTAACGGAATAATAATAAATAATGTTTGGTTGTTATGGCAACTGACTGCCTCTCATTGGCTATTCATAACTTAAGCCCATTGTTATAATATTTGAATTTTTATTCAAAATTACTAAATATCTTCTGATTGCTATTATTCTTCTGTCTTCTTATCTATGTATGAGATATTATCACAACTGTTTATATTTTCTTTCAAAGATCATTTTGACATCCCTCAGAGCTGGGTTTGCTTATGTATTAATGGTTTGACAATTATGTTAATATTATGTAATTATATTTCTTTCTTATTTTATGTTTTTAATTTAACTTTTACATTTCCATATGATTCTCTAATTTTACTTAACTAGTTACTTGCCCTGGATTTTCTAACACAATAGTTAAGTTCTTACAATTTGTTGATTTTGGATTTATACAGTTAGGCATTTTATAGGCCTAAGTAGTAATTGGCTATATTTTCTTATTTTACACAAATGAAATATTATTTTACCTTTATACATGTTTTATTTTGTGTCACAAATGATTTGTTTACCTTTTGAATTGATTTGGGTTGTTTTATAATAATTGTATGTTCTCATTATTTTACAAAATCATGGCATGTCTATTATTTTCTAATTGCTTTTCCAGTATTATTAGGTTTGTAAGGGTTTGTCTCTTTACTTTATAACTTGTCTATTATTTACTATTATTTATAAAACATAACACAACATTTAGGTTTATTGTCTGTATACTTCCTTCAGCCATATTCCTTCTAATAAACTTAATTGAACAAATCTTTGAACAGTTACTATGCTAATCTTGTTTATATTTTGTTTATTCTTATTTATTTTTTGGTGACTAACATTATCACACCTTTTACTTTATTTACCTAATTATCCCTTTGAACATAGGATGTTTTACTTATTTTGCATTTATATTCTTTACGACATATTTTTCTTTTCTAAACTTTACTATCTAACCATGGTAACACTAATATTTTGACTCCTCCTAGGATTTTCCCTGAATACTATTGTATTCCTAATCTAAAATCACTCTTAATCCTAATAACAATGATATTATTATTTTCTAGCACTTTTCACCATTAAACTGTAGTGTTTATCACTGGTTTTTAGGTGTCTATACCTATCAGTAGGGTTTTCTATTTATTTTGGGGGGTTTACACTGGCACTTTGCACTTTTTTATAGTATTTGAGTGTTACTAGTGGGTGTTCCCTAACATTAAATTCTCTTTTCTCACTTAATCATGTTCTCTATCTATCTATCTCTCACTTCATTATGGTTAGTTATACTGTTAACAAGTTTCATATCATTATAGAGTTATTTATAACATTTAATCTCTATTTCTTTGGTTAGTGTACTTTGGTTGTCTTTACTTTATTTGATTTTAATAATTATCATTTACATTTGTTATTTATTTGATTCTAATAATTATCATTTGATTTTACTATTTCTCATTTCCTTTTCTATATCATTTGTTTGTGTCTTTCTATATCTTCTCATTTTATTTCATTTATATTTTGTTTGTTTCCTTTTCATTTACCTTCTCATTTGATTTCATTTTATTGAGTCAATCACTTGGGTTGGGTCATAGTCATTTTATTTTCATTAGTTAAACATTTAATATAGTTGATTCAGTTTTTTCCCTGGTATTGGGGTGGCTTTTTGTATTGTAACACCGTCCATTGTGGCATAGCAGCATACTGTTTTGACCAACACCCTACTACTTTACTACTACTTGTGTAAAATGGCTCTGAGCTCCTGCAGGTGAACCTTTAAGGGAGCAGCAGATCTGCACCTTATCCATTGGGTCAGGCCATAGGAACCAGACTAACAGAGGCATCCTTAATTATCCAGTGCTATTCAAAGGGAAACTCAAATCTGACTTCCTTGCACTGTGATACATGGTCATACAGTTCTGCAAGCAACTAACTTTCACAGGGATGTGGCATATGCAGTGCAAACAATTCATAGTGCTAAAACATTGTGCATTCCTGTCCTAGATCATATTGATCTATTTTTTATCATTATCAAGTTCTGACAATGCATTAGAAACATTCCAGGAACAGAAGGCAGGAAGTATAAATAATGGAAAAAACGTTTGTCTGAATCACAAAAGAGAAAGTTTTGTCAAGAAAATTATGAAGGAAAGTATAAAAATACAATCTGCTGAAATATAAAGCTAAATGTCTATAGAACAGTGCTGAATCTTTAGAAGATATCTAAAAAAAGTATGTACGGGGTTTAATGAAGTTCTTAGTTTGATGAGAAATATGTCCCTTAAGAGCAGAATGAGCAGTAACTAAGGTGGCTAAACAGAAATACGTACACAGAGCATAAAGGAGCATAAAGATGCTAACATATGTATGAAAAAACTGTCAGAATTAAAAAAGAGAAGCTGTAATAAAAGAAATGGGACAGATTGAGTCTTCAAGGGAAAGTAATAAAATGAGAAAAATTGTACGCCAACTGAAAGAGTGTACAAACCAGGAAAAGTAATAAAGAATAATGTTGGTGGAACACTAATCATTCAACAAGAAGTTCTAGACTGGTAGAGAAAACATTTCCTATGTGTGTTGAATGGATAAGTAGAGGTGAAGAAAGAATTATAGTATGCAACAATGGAAAACATGAATATACTATTACAATTTCTTTTAGTAATAGTATAACAGAAATATTATGAAGAATAACAAACAACACAATATAACATTATAAATATACTGACTAAGAACTTTTAGCATTTCATATCAGAGATTCTCAAACTTTAAGGCATAATACACAAGGTTTTTGGTCATGTCTAGCAAGTGTACAAAGCAGATTTTAGATTTTAACTTGTGTGAAACAATTTTAGCCCAAGCTAAATACACTTGTTTTTGATGCAGTGACTTCAGTTCATTTAGTTACCACTGGAAGATTAAAAATATCAACCACTTCATTTCAAAAATCAACTGTTTCCGATTGTTTACATGGACAGTAACAATGTGTACATGATTAAACCTTTTGGAAAGTAGACTCATCGTCTAGGTGTAGAAGCACTGCAGATTGTTAACTATGTTAAGGGTTTAAATTTCATATAAAACTTTTAAAACGTTGTGTGAATAAAGAGATTGAGAATACAACAGTTTGCTGATTCATAATGAAACCCAATTCTATAAAGAAGAAAATTGCAGAAATAAACAACTGAATTGGATAATGAAATATACAGTTATTACTCGGAAGAAATTACAGTAGAATTAATACATTATACAATTTTTTAAGTTTGGTATATTACAGAATCTGGAAATGCATTCATTCATATTAGAAAATAACTTACAAAATATTTGTATATAAAATTTTGTATTACAAAACACAAATTAAACCTATAATTGACCTAACTGATTATAAGTGTGTAGCGTGTCAACTTTGGGTGTTTTTATTTTTTACCGTATGGGGTAATTATATTTTTATTTATTTCATTTTGGGCGGGCTTTTCTAAAAATTATGGTGAAAGTTTTATAGTACGCCAAATATTCATTCCATTATAAGAGAACGGTGTTGAGAAACAGTGGTGTAACAAAGGCGAGACGCATTTACTGTATTGTGTCATTCGGCTAAGGAATTCGCACCTCCACGAAATTCTAAGAAATCTGTACATGTGTGTCGACGCACGAGCGCAACTACTCACGCAGGCGCTCCAAGGGACGGTCTCAACAAAAAACCCAAGATGGCTAGAGCGCAAAATTATTCATCGTCTCTTCACAGATTGTCAGGAAGTGCTGTTAAGTCCGGCGTTTTTATGACGTCAGCCAATGCCTAACTGAGATCGTTGGCTATATTGACTAAAAAACTACATGCATGGCATGGAACGAAGCTTCGGCGACAAAGAGCGAGGCAGTGCTTTTTATCGTAGAATAAAATCGTAGAATTGCACCAGGATGCAAATATTATCGTAGAATGTACATAAAATTTTTTAATTAATTAGTTAGTTAGTAAGTTGCTATTGCGGGGGTGGCCTGTGCTCCCGTAGATAGCGAAATGGGTTGGGGGTAACAGAGAGTGTTACCTCCATCGGAGGCGAAAATGGCGAAAATGTGCGGCACAAATTTTTTCGTGTAAATTAAAATTTACACACTGCTAAACGACCGTGTCGCACATAGTAGTGATGATTGTAACAGGCAGTGAAATTGAAGTTTAGATTTCCCCGACTTTTCGGGCGATTACTGCCTTACCAGCACTAATCGTGGATTTGGCTAGTGGCCAGATATGGTCATATCAAGTCCCTTGACCATAGCTGACTTGAAATTGGTATATATTAGAAATTCAATTGGGGGAGAAATCAGGGGAAATCTCCCGGAACTATGAAACAGCGGCTGCCACTCTGCCCGCTTGGGGGTAGCAGAGACAGGTGGTAGACCCGCATTAAGGGTGTGTAATTATAGACCCGAACATGTTGATGTTCAATACTTTCAAATGTAATAGCGGAAGCAAAGACACGGAGAGGTAAAACCTGCTCCAAAATATACAGTCTTTGTCGAAGCGCCAGGGCGACACAGTCCTCCATAATTTGAAATAGTGTGTGTGGCTGGGAGGTGGCTCTGAGGAGCCACGAATTTAAAATTTTATGACATAAAAAGTTTTTGCTAATTTGAATTTTGATCCAATAAAACTGCTTGTGCTCTGCTAATTAACTAGCTGATCAGATACTCAATATAAGGTGTTCATGCTGTAATTTTAAATGTATTGTTTTATTGCTGTATGTTAGATATAGGTGTTGATAAAAATATGTATTTTCATTATGTGTGTATATTTTTTTTCTAAGCCAATAATTAAATCGTCTGGCAGGCAGTCAATATGAATTATCAGAATCAGAGAAATGGGAAACAAGAAGGGTAGGAGTGAGTATAAATAAATATATATATTTCATGTAGTCTGTTTAAGTATGAAATGTGTTTTCATTATGTTAGGATATCAGCTGATCAGCAATAACATGTCACTGGTATATTAGTTATAAATGGTCTAAGTAATTGATGTTCAATGTAATGTTTTAATGTATTGCAGATGTTTTAAAGTAATGGGAAAAATAATTTGATGAAATGAGAAATAAAGTAACAATTGTCAGAGTTAACAAAAGATAGTTTTTGGGTGATGCGTAATTTATGGGACACATATATCTGTCCAAGTTAAAATCAAAATTGAAGTTAAAGAAATAATATAGATGGAGATAATGTAATGTTGTTTTTGAGTTAATATATGTTATAGAATTTTGAGAAGTATTGATGTTGACACAGTGGTAATGGAGACTTTATGTAGATTTTGAGTGATATATTTATGTTTATAATTAATGATGTTATTTTGTTGTATTTGTAGTAAGGCAATGAGATTGAGATTTTTGGGGATGGCAATTTTGTATTAGAGGGTAGTGTAATGTAGGAGTTCGCAACAAAATGTTGGGACAGGAATTGGTATCGATTTTAGTGAGGAGGGGCCGCCTTAGGTAGAATCCAGGCCGCCAGATAAGGGAAATTGAGTTTTTTTGGGGGCGGGGAAACACATATCCTAAGTACAAAGGGTTAGAGAGTATTTTTTATATATATTGAGAGAAGGTGGCGATTTGAGTTTAATGATAAGTTGGGGTTAGAGAGTGTCTTGATTAGTAGAGATTTTGATAGAGATGGGTGTCATGGGAGTTGAAGTTGTTAGTAGTAGAGCCATAGGGAGAAAGTTGATATAGGTATATACAGAGTAAGCAGTAAATTAAATGAGAATAAATGTTTCAATCACCCAAAGCAATAGAGAATCAGATTGTTAAATAAAGAGAGTGATTTATAATAAAGGTATAAAATTTTCATTTTTTAAACCAGTGACAGAATTTTGATAAAATTTGGAAATAATGTAAAATTAAGAATTGTTTATTTTAAATAATTTAAATGTCAATTTGATTATTATGTTAATATTTTGTTTATTTTAAATGTGCTATTGTATTGTTTTGTGTTTCAAATTAGGTTATTACAGATGTTTAATGTAGGTGCAGAAAGTATACATAACATATGTAGGTCAAGGGTTCTGGAACTTGACCTAGTTTCTATCAGCTGATGAGGTCATACACCTACTAAGCTTGTAGGAAGTCAGTTTTATTTGTTTGTTTAATCAATTTAAACCAATTTTCAAATAATGTCTAAGTATGAAGGAAACCTTTAAATAAGTTAAAATTTTTTTTGAATTTTAAAATTTTTGTAAATTTCAATTTTGAAAAAAAAAAAATGATTTTTCGCCTGCCAGCGAATGAATATTTTAAGTATTGATTATTTTATTATTATGTGTGTATTAACATGTTTATTTTTATTGTTTGATTGTATTGCATTGTACTGTTAGACTATAAGTGATTACCTGTTAAACTAAGGATGTGTTTTGATTAAAAGGAATGTTTAACTTAAGTTATTTTAAAGAAAACAGAAAACCAGGAAGAGAATTTTTGAGTATATTGTTTTGAATTTTGAATTTTTTAAATTTTTCATAAATTTTAAAAGAATTTTTCTTTTACAATGTGTTATGTCAAAATGTAATGTGAGTGTGTGTGAGCCCAGTATCTGCTAAAGGCAGCCCAGCTTGCATAAAAGGGGAAACATATCGGTAGAGGATCTGGAATAATTTAAGCCAGGGATGGAGGATTTTGGGGGTAGCATGTTAGGAGGTGAGGTGGGCTGTGGTACTTGTCGGTTCGATTTCTCGGTGTTGGGATCTCTTACGGAGAAGTCCAGTGATCTCGTTCAGATGAGTCCATAGTCGCTGAGCCAGGGGGTCGGGTACCCATGTAGATTAAGAACAAGGGGGTTGTTGGCACCAGTTCCTCACCGGTCCTCTTCGGGGTTTATCGATGAGATTTCTTCTGTTGTGAACAGCAGAATTCTCATCGAGGGGGTATTGTAGCGTGTCAATTTTGGGTGTTTTTATTTTTACCGTATGGGGTAATTATATTTTTTATTTATTTCATTTTGGGCGGGCTTTTCTAAAAATTATGGTGAAAGTTTTATAGTACGCCAAATATTCATTCCATTATAAGAGAATGGTGTTGAGAAACAGTGGTGTAACAAAGGCGAGACGCATTTACTGTATTGTGTCATTCGGCTAAGGAATTCGCACCTCCACGAAATTCTAAGAAATCTGTACATGTGTGTCGACGCACGAGCGCAACTACTCACGCAGGCGCTCCAAGGGACGCTCTCAACAAAAAACCCAAGATGGCTAGAGCGCAAAATTATTCATCGTCTCGTCACAGATCGTCAGGAAGTGCTGTTAAGTCCGGCGTTTTTTATGACGTCAGCCAATGCCTAACTGAGATCGTTGGCTATATTGACTAAAAAACTACATGCATGGCATGGAACGAAGCTTCGGCGACGAAGAGCGAGGCAGTGCTTTCCGTCAAAAGTATGAGACCATCTCGGCAGTACCTGTTACGTTATCGTTCCCAGTCTAACAGCGGAACTCCCCGGTGCCGGGAAGGCCAAGATAGGCTCGTCATAAAAGTTGTTAATTTAACCGCAAAACAAGGCGGAACTATAGTAATTTTTGTGTGACCGCGGTCAATCCATCCTGGAGAAGTGATCTATAACTTTCGGACAAAACTTTTACAAGAAATTTCACGGGAAGATGAGTGTACACGAAGACCGCGTGGTCGCCGTGGGGGGAAGTTTATCAGTATAAAAATGTTAAGGGCATTGTAAATTCTGTGTGTAAGTGTGCATGAGCAATGCTGGGCTGTTTATGTGTATAATTGTTTGTACCTGTATAAAGGAAGGTAAGCCATAGTCAGTAAGGTGCAAGAGTTGCACAACATGTAACACGAAGATTTATCAATTCAACATTTCTGAGTAATAAAAAATCTAATTTCTCTTCCATACAATTGAGAGTTAAATTCTTTCAAGGCCTTATTTCGTTATATGTATTGTCAGAGTTCGTCGAACGAAATGGGTTTGCCTACACTACGCGATCCAGCCAGATCAAAGACGAAAGGTAAGTGGGAGATGGAATTTGAATAAATATAAATATTACCGAGAAAATAAGAGTTACAAGTGGTCAGAACACTGTGCGTATAATTAAAAAAGCAAAACTGGGTTTGGACTTTAAAAAATCTAGAAATATATTTGCATTTATGCCTTAAAAACTACCGGAGTGTAACATAAATCTGGTGAAAAAGAATATAGAAATAAAGAAATGTATGATAAAACTGTAACTTACATAGGGAAGGGAATTTTATTATCACTGATTATATATGAAAATTTACTTCATCTATTTTCCTAATAAATCATTCATCAATATAATTGTCTGTTACATTTTTGCATCACTTGATTTCTTTTGTTACCGCTAGCAGTTCATCATAGAAAGATGTTTCTGTTCTGTGGTGGTATTTATTTTAATCAACAGTTATGTTTCACTGTAATAATTGTCGGTTGTCTACCATACAGTCATTAGCACACTCACATCATCATTTGATAATACATCTAACACAAGTAACCAGCACCACCAATCACCACATGCAAATGCTCCCGTTTGACACAATAAATGCAAGTCACTTCAAAACACTATAACAGGAGCCTAAGGTCAACAGCTTGATTAGGAGAGACCGTGGTTAGTGGAGGCTTGGTTAAAATAGAACCATCCATTAATATATTGTTACGACGGTCTACTGATCATCGTATGGTTTAGTGGAAAACAAAATACAAGACATCAATTAAGTCACTAATTACCAGCTTTAATTATCACAATTAAACAGTTTGTAATCAAAAAGATAGTCTCTTACAACAAATCAAATATAAATTGTTCACACGCAATTATAATGTCAATGAGTATAAAATACAATTGTATCTAATTGTCCCACACAAATATAAAACACATAACACTTCGCCACAATACTTCGAACCTCATTGGAATATATCACCACTAAAACTGAAACTGAGCGTCCCTGAGTACTTGTATTTATACCCTGCCGAAAATCCAGAAACATCCATACTGTGCATCAGTGCTACACTAGACCATAATTGACTGTGGCCTTGACACAGTGCGTGTGGCTGGCGAAGTCTAGAAAAGTCTTGCTAACCCATGTTGGGATCACGTACACACAAAACATTACAGCTGGATTCCACTGGAACATCCGAGAAATGTGTAGAATGTTTTGTAATGGTGTAATACTTTTTCCACATTATGTAACTATATTAAACACACACACACACACACATTTATAATTTAGTAAATTTTTCTGTTCATTTTCATTGTTGTTGTTTCTATGTTAACGTTTTGAAAATCAATTTTAAACTGCATTTGTCCAAGGAATTTGCTTGAGGTTGACTACAAAATTTTTCACCTGCTTAAATATTAATAATAACATTAATTACTGGTACACGTGAATTATTACTACTAAAATTTTCAGAGAATTCAACTTGCATTAAAATTTACATTGAATCAGGTAATATTTTTAACATTTTTACAGACTTAATTTTTGTTGAATACGCTATGTATAATGTGCTTCCATCTAGTTTAAGATATTGTAATCTTTACTAATATCTGTTTTGCCTTAGCTTAATATTATAAGCACTATATTTTCTTACACCTATGAATATCCTATGTCTAACGTGCAAAGTATTTAATACGCTTAAAAAGTGGAACACAATTATTTATATGACACTTCAGCAGCCTTGTCAACTTTCTTTCATAATTCAGAAATTCCATATTAAAGCTTCACCTAAGCCAAAGATCCAGCAAAATTTATATGTTCATTTGGAAGGAGGGGTTTACACAATATTTGTGTTTACAGTTTCAGTGATGGTGCCAAAGAGAAATACTTGTCTTACTTCTTGACATACGGTTATCACTTGTATATTATTTCATTTCCAATATTTATAATGACTTTATTCAGTAGATACTATTATTGTTTTAATTACTTTGAAATGTTACCCACGTCGGTCATGAAACAATGCATCGATTTCTTCACTATAGTCTAATACATAAAGCAGTTCTGTGTGGTACCAAGGGACCACTTTTGTTTTATCTTCTCTTGTCTTTAAGTTATTTTAATGACGTATCATATTTTAACCTTCAAATGAAAGTTGTATTATAAAATCAACATATCAAACATCAAACAAGAGATAAGCAACCAATTTTTAATAGTAGATGATTGGTTAGCAGATGATTAGTAGCTATTGTATTAAATTGTTCCTCATATTCTGTGCAGCTAGCTCAATGATAGTACCTTCTTTACTTCCTAAGTTCCTAATGATGTATCTAAAATAAAACACAATGTACAACTTTGCTGGGGTCCAAAAGGGGTGTGATGCGAACATGTGCTTTCACAGAAGAGAAATGCACCAGCCTCTCCACCCCAACTCCACTCTCACCTACACGTCGGTGGGCCCTGTTACGCCGAGCAATCCACTCTAAGGTTGTGGTAACCAATCCCTTTGGCGGAGTGGATCGGTAAGCAAACGAGATATGAGGGTTCTGTCAGGACAGCCTGGGGTATCCTGGGTCCTGGCCGGGCAGGATGGTGCACATTGGCAGCAGGGTGTGCATCTAGTGTGGAGGCGGAGGAGGCTATAGTAGCCCAACGGCTGCACACATGGGCTTAGTCAGTTACTGCGACCGGGCAGAGAGAGCTCGTCAGCTGAGGTGAAAGCAATTCTCTAGGGAAAGAGCACCCCGAAATCAAAGTTCCTGGTCCTCCAGATTCGGAGTTGGATCGGAGAAATCACATAGCCCATCTGTAAAAGTTTTATGTGCAGAAACCTGTCAGTTTCTTTCGCCAGCCAGTTTTTATAAATATGAATGTGACGACTAAAAATTTTCTCCCTGTAGGGGCCCGATCAGATCCAGGGGGGCCCCAGTCCTCACAACTTCATGTTACTACCAAACAAAGAACTTGCAGAAATAATCAGGTTAATTTTAATATTGGACTATGGAATACGCTCAGTTTATACCGACTCAGAGCTCTCAGAGTGCTTCTAGACCAACTTGACGCTTTTGCAATAGACATAGCTGTGATACAGGAAATCTGGTGGACAGGCCAGGGAATTCATGAGAAGCGGAGCCACACTGTCTATTACAGCTGTCATGATAGGCTACATTATTATGGAACAGGATTCATCATCCAAAAGCGGTTCAGACAAAGGGTGATTGACTTTAAACCCGTGAGTCCACGAATCTGTTGTTTAAGAATTAAGGGAAAATTTAAGAATTACACTCTCATTAGTGTTCACGTGCCAACTGAAGCATCCCGAGAAATGGAGAAAGAAGAATTTTATGATCTCCTTGATGAGACTTTTGATCAATGCCCTAGTCATGACATCAAAGTGATTGCTGGAGACATGAATGCGAAAGTAGGTAGAGAAACAATCTACTCTCCAACAATTGGACGGCATAGCCTGCACGAATCTACTAATGATAACGGGTAGAGGTTGATTAATTTTGCCGCATCAAGAACCTGGTCATTGGTGGAACACTCTTCCCTCACAAAGATATACATAAGGGAACATGGACTTCACCATTAACCAAATAGACCACTTCCTCATTAGCTCACAAAGTAGATCTAATCTACTGGATGTGAGGACATGAAGGAGAGCCAATATTGACTCTGATCATTACCTAGTGGTTGCACGACTGAGAGACCGTATGTCAATGATTAAGACACAACGTGTTCCGAGAAGAAAACAGTACAACATATCCAAACTAAAGGAGGAGGACAACCGCTTAGGATTCACTGCACTAACCTGAAATAAAATCACCAAAACAACTACAGGAAATGCAAGTATAGACATTGTTTGGGAAGAAATCTCTTCAGCACTTGCCGGTGCTGCAGAGGAAACTCTGGGACTCAAAGAAAGGGAACCTTCAAATCCGTGGTTTGATGAAGAATGCAGAGTTGCTACAGACCTCAAAAATGAAGCCTATACAACAATGATACAGAGGCACACAAGAAGAAGTGCAGAGAAGTATAGGAAGTGGAGGAGAGCGGAGAAGCGGGTACATCGGCAGAAGAAGCGCCATTGGAAGAGTCAACAGCTGGTAGAGATCCAAGATCTTAAGGATGAAAATGAAATCAGAAAATTCTACAATAAGGTAAATCAAGGTAGGAAACCCTTTAAACCCAGGACAACAGCTTGTCGTGACACTGACGGCACCCTACTTACAGAAAAGGGGAAAATCCTCGAAAGGTGGCGCAAGCACTTTGAAACTCTTCTTTCTAAGAATGACGAGGTGGACAACTATGTACCACCTGTGCTAGAGGAACATGAACACATCAAGCCTCGGATGAAGATGGTGTGATAGCTGCAATAGAAAGCTTTAAAAACAACAAAGCTCCCGGTTCTGATAATCTTCCTGCGGAGCTTTTCAAAAATGGTGGCCCATAGCTGGTTAAAACCCTTCATCACCTTGTCATTGATATATGGATAGAAGAGAATCTGCCAACAGCCTGGCAGAAGGCAGTTATATGTCCGGTTTATAAAAAAGGAGATCAACAAGACTGTAATAATTACAGAGGCATTTCTCTTCTCCCTGTGGCGTATAAAATAGTGTCCCATATATTGTACCAAAAACTGCTTCCACATGCTGATCGGGTGATTGGTCGATATCAGTGCGGATTTAGAAGAGGAAAATCGACAATAGACCAGGTTTTTCACACTCCGACAAATTCTAGAGAAAGGTAGGGAACATAAGCTACAAACCCATCACTTCTTCATAAATTTCAGAAATGCATACGACAGCATTGACAGAAAAGAACTTTACGCTGCTCTTGAAGAACTGGGCATACCAAAGAAATTAATAAGATTGTGTAGGATGACAATGCTGACAGTGAAGGGCATGGTGAGGATTCAGAATGACTTATCAGGAGACTCTGACTATGGAAAGAGAGTCCTCCAGGGTGATACTCTTGCTTGCCTCCTCTTCAATCTTGCCTTAGAAAAAGCTATGAGAGATGCTGGAACAGATTCCTCTGGGACTGTATTCAACAGGTTGGTGCAGGTCCTAGGATACGCTGATGACCTAGATATAATCGGGAGGTCCCTTCGAGCAGTCACTGAAGCCTTTCTTGCTCTTGAAGGTCCCGCAAGGAGACTGGGTCTCATAATAAATGAAAGCAAGACAAAATACAAGACAGGAGGCTAGAGAAGGAGAGCACATCCAAATCGGCATCTTTTCCTTCGAAAAAATCAACACCTTTGTTTATTTAGGATGCCAAGTTAATGCTGATGGGGAAACAACAGAGGAAATAAAGCGAAGAATCACCTCAGCTAATAGGTGCTTCTTTGGTCTCAGACCCCTGTTCCAAAACAGAATAATTGCCAGTAGCATCAAGCTGCTTTTGTATAAAACACTGATCCGCCCAGTTCTCACCTATGGTTCTGAGACCTGGACCATTTCTAGAAAGTCTGAGTCAAGCCTGCTGGTTCATGAACACAAAATCCTCCGTAGTATATTTGGTCCAATATGTGTGGGAGGTGAATGGAGGAAAAGAACCAACCAAGAACTGAACACACTTCTGAATGGACCAGATATTGTGAAAATTATAAAGCTTGGTAGATTCAGGTGGGCTGGACACGTGATCAGAATGGGGGAGAATGAAATACCAAGAAAGGCACTCACAGAACAGATCTATGGCACCAGGAGAGTTGGTAGACCCAAACTACGTTGGGAAGACGGTGTGAACTATGATGCGTGCCATATCCTTGGGAACCGGAACTGGAGAGCAGCTCCACTTGACCGGGACAACTGGCGGAGGCTGTTAAAGGAGGCCTTGACTCAGTAATGGGTTGTTGCGCCGCTGATGATGATGATGATGATGATGATGATGATGATGATGATGATGATGGTACAACTTTGCTACTTATAATATATTTACAAATTATTCATATTCTGTTTTAGAAATAATAATTATCATTTATGGTTTACTATTTCTTCTATTGCTTTCTTATTAAACTAGGATAATATTTACTGGTACTGCTAATTATGCACACATCTATAACTTGAAATGCCACATAGTTTTTACGTATAGTTTTTAATTTTTGTAACTACTTTAGTTTTCTCTATTGTATGATGCTGATGTCAATTTTAAATGTTTTTTTCTTTTCTTATCAGTTCCTTTTATAAAACAATTAGAATATTTTCTAATATTATTACTCAGGATCGCTGCAATTACCCACTGGAGTACAGAACAATACTAGTGTTGTATAAACTGTAATAACTAGATGACCAGTGTTTATTCTAACTTATTTCCAGTCATTTCGGCAAATAATTATTAATTTCGAAAGGTGATGAAATTTTATTGACATATGTTTAATACAAATGTTCAATAAATGTTCCTGCAGTTTAAATAAGAATTATTAGGTTGCGTTTACATGTTCTGTATATAAATCTGTTGTTTCTTATTTTCTTATATAACTTTCTTAATGGTGATCAATGGTCAGACAAGATCTACTACTTATACCAGTCCTTCTTGCAGTTCCTTCATATTTGGAATGTTGTTCGTTTTGGTAGTTAGTTTTTTTTTTTTTTCTTTATTCTAGTATTAGATGATGTTACTTTGTTTTGTCTGTACTTATAAACCATCTTTTAAGCGTACTCTCTTCCACTCTTTTACTTTCAATTTATATTTCAACATTTATTTAGGTAGTCTTTTATACTTTTATTGTGCTGTATAAAAGGTCAATGTTTACTCTATTTCACTTTATATTCTTCAAAATAAAATATATTTATCTCTTTTTTTTATTAAAGATCATATCCTGCCTTTTTCTGGCAGGTCCTCATATGACAGTCATCAATGCCTTCTAGTTATGCACCAGCCTCTGAGTGTCTTCTTATTGTCCTTCAAACTTAATTGAATCCACCTCCCTTTCTAAGAGAGAAACCCTTTTTACATAGTACACATGTTTTAGAGTCACATAAGAAAAAAGGCTATGTAAATTTTACATGAGTTTGCTTTTCGTATTTCTCTAAAGGACTTTTAATAATTCCATAAAAGCTTTGAAACATCTTTAACTTTCTAATAAAATCTTTTCCACTTCCTGTGCCCTACAAACTTCTTCCAGCTTACTCACCTACAACTTTTGGTTTTCCCTATATTTCCATATTATATTTAATTTCATATGCAAGGGATACAATTAGAGTATGGTCTAAAGACATGACTACTTGCAATTTTCATGGTTTTTCCATGCCTCTCCTGTACAAATAATTAATCTTATCCTGTAAAATGGAGTATCGTATTATTTCTATTGAAAATAATGTAGTAAGCTTTGTACCTTTTATTCCTACTGTACAAGATACCTGAGACAAAAATTGGGATATTTTGTATTATATTATTGACAGTTATTTTATATCTAACAGAATATTTACTTAAGAAGGCCATTACTTGTGTTACAATACTGCATTCAAAACTTTTCAGAGATACAGAGGTATAATGTAGTTCTTTCATGTAGTTCTGATGTAATAGTAATTTCATTACATTTTACAGCCATGGACAACGAATTGGTAGATGCAGATAAAGTATTAAATGAGATTTATCTGCTAAGGGAAAAAATTAAAATCATAAATGAAGTGCATACCGAAAATATCGCTTTCTGCAGAAAGTGTGGCAAAATTATAAGATCAAGAACAAATCGTATTGCAGAACAGATACGTAAAAACTTTTTGAATTAATTAGTATTATGCAGAAGTAAGTTTGAATGAAGAATATGAGTGAGATATATAAAAATATTTGTATAAGTAATGGCAGCAGTAAGAGTCTATTAAAAATTCTATAGTTGTCACAAACGTGTGTATAATTTACCATACATTTTGTACTCACTTTTTCTAAAAGTAGATCTTGTCACACCTATTTAGTCTTTAAAAATTATTTTTCAACACATTTATATAGTCTTTGTAAAAATTACAGATCATGTATTCCACATGTTCCTTATCACCTTATCATGCATAAAGTGTAGATAACGTAAGCTTTTCTAGTGGTATACCCATTATTGAACACCATGTAACTGACTACCCATATATAAATATGAGTTTGTGTAAATAAATATAAAAATAATACATGCGTACTTACAAACATCTCTATTTATATTATAAAATACATTAACGGTTATAAAAAACTTCATTTACAAGAAATAAACACAATTGTACAAAATGTAATCTTTATACTGGATTTCTGTGATGCGGTGAATATTTTAACGAAGGCTGTTACAGAGTATTGATTCCCATAACAGTAGCAGGCCTGTATAAAATTTCTGTTTTACAACTTCACTGTTGTTATCAGAACTTCTTATCACGATAGAGTACTCAAACATTATAAAAATGTAGCACCGTTATTACATTCTCCAATTAAAACTGTTTTGACTAATGTTTTTGTTTCGCAGAAGCTTAATAAATTGAATTACTTTCTTTTGTTTCAGAGGCCAACAAGCAGCTGTTGAGCCAAGTAAGTATAATTACTATAAACTTTGCTTCATGTCTGTCTGTCTTTCCATCTCTAACATCTCTCTATATTGTAAGATGCCGGTTTGTGACTATTGTTAGTAGACGGATGTCCCGTGTTTAAAATATTTTATAGTATTAATCTCAGGGTTGTTTTTGTTTAATATTGGGTCTGCAATCTGTTGATTATTATTATTCAAACTCGTATTTTATTATTATATGGTTGTTTAGTGACTTATTCCACTCAATTCAATCTATTGTTGAATCCAGTAATGAATAAGTCGTTTACTTACTCTCTTTTTCAACGTTTTAATTGTCAGTTTAATTGGTTTAATTAAATGTTTTTTATTCACTGCTTAGAATTGTTCCACTCGAAGTTCCGTTGGCTCTCCGTTAATCAGCGGTGGTGAGAAGATCAGTAATGTCCTGCCTATACTCTAACATAAACATACACAAACATGATATTTATGATAACTTATACTTTGTAATAATATATGTAGGTCAGTACGGTTGTAAAAAATCATTCCATTTGAATGATTCGCACTGTAAGTATGGTACCAACCGTCTCGTTCTTCTCCTCTAAGCTGTATTTACTGATTACAATAAAAGTCAACTCTTTCAAAGGTAAAAGTAACAATGATGATTTATTCAATTCTAAAACAATGAAATTTAGTACAATGATATGATTTACTCTTCTTTCTGGTTAACAATTAATATTTAAATTCTAACATGGACTCTAAAACATTTAAAAAGCTCAAGTTGGCATGACTGCCTTTGGTTAGTCACAAAATGTGTTGACAAACAAATAGGTTATGTAGTGTTATTAAACTTGTAATGTCATTAATAATTGTAGTAGTAGTAGTAGTAGGTTCTTTGAGTCTGCAAAATACACATATTTGATAAAATTGCTACGGCTATAACAAGTATATAAGATATAAATTCATGGATTATTAATTAAAAAATATAAAATCTGAACAACTGTTCATGGTTAGACATAGGCTTTGAATATAGTTTAGTGCAACCTTGTTTGGTTAAAAGTTATTAATTCTTTGTTAATAAGTGATAATAATCATTATAATTCAGTATCAAGGATTATGATCATCTCCAAAACTGGATGTACCTATTTCAGGTAATAGTAATTCATTGATTATATTTATACCACTCTCTGGTGTAACTCTTATTCAATTTTAGAAACAAAACATTAAACACTCTTATCTGACTAATAGGATTAGGGCACATACTCCCTTCATTGATGATACAATGTCTTTACTTATTCTAAACATTCATGTTATACAAATCGTTAAAATTTTCGTTAATTATGTCGTTCAACTTTGACATTGTTTATTTGTATTATAGAGATCCCTTCCTTTAGGAATAGGATATTTAATTGCTTATCGGATGTTAATTCAAGTCGCTATTAGCGTTCTGTTATATTTATTATCATACAATCATAATATAATAGCTGTGGGTATTTGATACTTGCGTAACTGGTCGTTCGTAGTGTTTACACTTTTTTTCTTAAACTTTTTAATTAATTAAAATTTTTTAATTAATTAATTAAATTTTATCACTGCACTGCACTCACTCCTATGCGCATGTACTCCGAATTGTTTTCACTTAAAAATATACTGCACTTTTTCTTCAGTTGACATAACCTCCACTCCTGGTTTGAGGTTAACGTGTGTTTACATCTGGTTGCTGTCAAAAGCACGTTTTTCTGGAGATACGACGAGCATGCAGTTCGCTTCGTGGGTGGTAAAAGACTGGCTTCGCTTCCTTTGTCGGAATGATGAATCTCGGATTTTTTATAGGCTCTGATTGGTCAATTTATTTTAATTCGTCAATCTCCGGTGGGCTTCGTCAAAATAGACACCTTCAAGCGCGTCACTCTTTGGGAACAAGATTAAGAATTTCTGGTCGACATACCCACGCGGAAGGGTTCAGCATTATACAATTATTTTTATAAGTCCAATATCTTACTTATAATTGTACTGTTGACATTGTGATTACCCTCATTGTTTATGATTTTTTATGATGTTTAATTTGAATCCCCTCATCCTATATTTCGGATTCGGGGTTGCTGAATTCGCACTTGGCATTTATACTTAGTGTCCATTCAGCCATTAATTATTAATAATATATTGTTTTTATTCCATTTTCTATGGTAATACCTTGTTCTTAATCTACTGTACAATTTTTCCTTAAAACTATGCCTTAATACTAACACTATGTCCGTTTTCATAGATTCGAACTTAAGCTTATGATTATACATTTTTGTTTTTCTTATATTCATTAATAATAACGTTTAATTAAGTTCTAACATGGTATATTTATACATTGATGGGTTTAGTCACTACTGGCAGTGTTCTTTTTCCCTACATTATTAGTTTAGTGCCTTAATTATGGTTTATTAATTAGGCTTGTCATACTTTTATGGAGTTACCTTGCTATATGTTTGGTACTCTTCATATACTATTCGGATTGTTATCCAAATGATAGTTAAAATAGTCACACTGGTATTGTTATTATTGTGATGCAGTTCATTCTGCATTTGGTTCTGTTATCATCTTGGTTTAGTAGCTGTCAACCTTGCTTGCAGCTAGTTGTTACAATAGTTTTGTTGTTATTACATTCATATGGATTATTTAGATAGTTATTTTGGTTGCGTTTGTTCATCTGAACAGTATTCTGTCTTACTTCAGGTTGCTAGTTGAGTTACTATCTTTGTATAATAAGTTTATAACATAATTTTGGTTGCATAATGTGTCTTTGCTATTACAAGCATATTGTCATATTTGGATTACATAAATATAGCTTTTATATTTAGTTATTCTATTATCTATCGTGTACAAAACATTCCTTATATTATCTAGTTACTTCCTAGCTCAATACATTTTGGTTTAATATTGTTTTGATTTTGTTTTCATTAAGTTTGATTGAAAACTGGATGCCCAGATTAGGTAATGTTGTAGGTTCAGTAAGCAGTAATGTGTTGCTGCTGGCTGTGTATTTCTACATTAATCTTGTTGACTGGTTTTCATTCAATGTTTGTACATTGGTTATTATTATTGCACCTTTAGTTTACTCTTGTATTGTCTTATTTATTGTTAATTAGTGGGTTTTTACTAACATCACTCCCACTGTACAATTGGTCATTCATATTTTGGGACCTAGTCTGCTGTTTATTTTATAACTACACATCATTTAGCTACAACAAACTTATCTTATTCTTATTTAGTTTTCTTGTGACTCTTTATTTACATTATTTAGTCCTTATTGATAATAATGTGTTTTACATAGACAAGGAATGTATTCATTAAATGAGTTGTGGTCAGTGTTGACTTTACCATACAGCTTAGGGATTTATATCATGTAATTAATTAACATTTATTCTTTCTTCTTAGTACAATAATTCCTTTAAGGTTTATGTTAGTTTGTTATACTTCAATTTCTTTCCCTTTTTCTTGTGTCTGGTCTGGATATCTTCCTTCTTCTTTCTTCACTGATCTCTTTCTCACTCTTTTTCATTTTATATATGATGTGTTGTTCACTTGTCTTCTTCACATTGTTTCTTCCTTCTTCTTTTGTTTTCTTTTGTCCTTCTCACTGATTCTTCTTTCTTCTTTTGTTTTCTTCTGTTCTCCTCACTGATTCTTCTTTCTTCTTTTGTTTTCTTTTGTCCTTCTCACTGATCTATTGGGTAAGGTATGTCAGTCGTCTCGTCTTTATTCTTCTTTTCTTCTTTATTGGTACATTTACTAGTGATTTATTTTCAATGATGCTTCACTTATTTAAACTTATGGTACTTTCTTCTTCTGTATCCATGGTGGTATTCTAGACCTTTTATGTATTCTTACTAGTGGTGGCTTTTAAATTAATTTTCGGTACGTTGGTGGATGTGGTGTTATATGTACCGTTACACTATTTATAATGTCACGTACTGGAAATGTCACTCTGTCATAGAAACGTGTAAGTCCCGTATTTGTCTTTACCTTAAGCCCCACTGTTGGGATCGTCACTTTGTAAATTGACGGTTAGTCGGTGTTAATTATATGTCGCGTACTTACTTTTTATGTATTTAATATTGTAACGAGCCGCTGAACACTTTTTCTTAATACTTACTAAGTCGGCCGTATTCTCGTCGCTCAGTTCAAATTTTCCGCCTCGCCGTCTGATTGGTTCCCGCTGTCTGGCCGAGTCGAATTCGTCAACTACAGTATTTTTATTGTTTATGTCCCAAATTCTTATATTACCTTTTTTAAATTAATCAAACATACAACGATTGATCGGTACGAAGATTTATTAACACTTTTTCATATAATATGGTCAATTTCAATTGAGAAATGAAACATACATTCAATATAGCTCCGGCGTTTACAAGTTACGCAGTTGGTAGTTCGCTCAGTTTGGTGTGTTTGCACTTGGTTATGGCGTCTGTTTCTTCGTTCGTTTATTATAATGTTATCTCAGGGAAAAGTTCTTTGGACTACAGAATGTTGGCTTACAGACTAATAAATGCACATAAGTTTATAATATTCCTTATAACTAAAACACAATATGTGATATTTTAAAATATGTAAAGTAAGCTATTGAAAATGAGAAGTAGTGCCCACTTGGTTAAGTTTTTGTTAGCATGTTACCTTTTTAAAATAGTATAATATAAAATCAAAATTCAGTGATAGATATGGTTTATCAGAGGTGATGATTTAATCAAGTTCAGTTCGAAAAGTTGATTTAGTGACTGGTGAAGTGAAAATAAAATTGCTCATTTACTGGGTAATTGAAAGTTTTAAATTTGGGGTGAAGTACTTAATTTATACTCATCAATTCCTTAATGCAGCTTCTCTTGCGATCCTCTTCTTCTCCTGGAAAACGTCTACGGGTCCCTTCTGGTATGGGTTGATTGAGATCCAAGTTCAAACGATCGAATTTCAATGTTCAGCATCCCTCAGACTTGTAGATTCATCTGTTTCCTCAGGTTGAGTTGGGTATCTTCTGTTCTTCCTCCAGTATTGGTCGTCTATTAATTTAGTTTTCTTCTTTCAAGTTTTGGACATAATATTTGTTATATAATTGTTTTTAATTAATTGTCATCTCATCAATGGTTAATTCATATATTCTTCTTGTACTTCTTCATTCAAATTTAGAAAAACTTAATGATATTAGAATTTATTTGTCTTCAAGGGCACCATACGTCCACCCTCTATGTTAGTCAATAATGAAGTAAATTAGATTTCAACGGTTATTCATGTAACAAACTCTAGTTGTCATGGTTACTCTTCAAGTTTTACTAGTTCTCATTGGTCAATATCTTATAACATTGTTATATTCTAACGTTTTATTTCTGTTCAAATTTATAAAAATCCTTTTAATTGTAACTACTTTCTTATTCTAGCAGTAATATTAATTATACTAACACCATTGTTTTGCTTTTTTACTAAAGATTATTTTGATATCAGACATAGTTATTTTTGATTAGTTAATAACATTTTTCTTATTTTCCTATTGGTATTTCTTTTTGTAATTATCTTTAAACTGAATATTATTTATACATTTTTATACCTGATATTCTTACTTAAGTACCTAAACATTTTATATACTCTAATTGACCCTTGGTTATTGTTTTCTCTTTAAACTTACAAAATTCCTTCCTTCATGCTAGGCCTAAAGTCTAGGTTTCACAATACTTATATTCAACATTCTTTACCATCTTTTTATATTCATTAACTTTATTTAGTGGTTCATTGAACATTTTCTATAGAAACTATTTAACAAAAAACATTGGTCCTTTTAACATCACACCTTTTATATTATTAACATATTTTCTTACCAGGTCCATGCCTGAAATTAAACTTCTAATTATTATTGGTTTCTTACTTCTATCTCACCTATCTTCTAAGTTTATTAATACTGTGGTTCTTACAATAACAAAACTCTTATAGTAATAATTTTTAACACTACTTTAAACAATATAACTCATTCACAAATTCCTTCACTAAACATAGTGTCTCCTTCTCCCATCTTCCACTCTAATATTTTAACTTTTACATTATTTTTAGGTATTTCTTACCTTCATTCACTTAAATTAATAATGATACCATTAGTTTTATATTCTTACTATCTAACATGCTATTAAAGATTGTTTTGCTATATTAATATAGTCTGCTTTTTATTGTATTCTACACTGTATGCACTTACACTGCACTTTTCCTTTCACATGAGGTTTATTTATCTACTAGCAAAATACCCGTGCTTTGCTACGGAGTTTCACGTTGTACGTAATTGTACAATTATTGCTCGCTTAATAGTATAGGATTAGATAGATTGTACAAATTCTCAACTCTTAGTTTGTCTATTTACATTCATAGCAACAGCTATTTATTATTTATTTCGAGAAAATCGTTAGAGCCGTTTCTGAGAACAAAAAGGACATACATTTATTAATTAATTGAACTTCGAAATTTTCTCGACTATAAGAACCTGCAAACAACGAAGTTTTTTCAATTTAAAACAATGATTAAAAACTCAGAACTAAATGTATTCGGGGTTTCCAGTAAACTGAGATGTCAACCACTTCATTTACCAAGTATGCATTTCCCGCTATAAATTTCAGTATTTGGTTTTTTGCCCCTTAGGAGTGAAAGTTTTTAAAACCGTTTCTTAGTGAGCACCTAAGACCTATGATGAAGCTATGTTCAAAGTTTCACTGATATCCATTCAGTGGTTTCAGAGATATCGTGATCAGTGAGTCAGTCAGTGGTATTTGGCTTATATAGATATCTATATCTAGCCGATTCATAGTTGCTCGGGTTCATAATTTATTCATAGGCTCATAGGCACCTATTCTTATTCTAACGTTATATTACTTGTATACTGTATAATCTTCCTTATATTGTTACGTTCGCATTCTCACTGGAGGAATACTCTGTAGCGCGCCTGTTTAAGAACATGTCATAAACTGTATTCTTATATCTGGAGAAGAATTCTGTTGCGCGTGATGCTCCTGCTCGATTTCTAACTCTGGGAGAGGGCGAACAGCTAAATTAGTTTTCAATAAAATGTCTACAGTACTTGCACGCGCTGCGTATTTAACTGTCGTTTTATAATTCATTGTGTTAATGTTGAAATAAGGCATTTGTTAAATTAGTGTCTCCTAAACTTATTCTAACAATACAATACCTCTATAGATTTCAGCTTATCAATTTTTAAATTCAAACTGAAGCAAGTGCATTTATATTGTCTGAGCTCTTTGGTCTGAATACATTCGCTATCAAAACTTTGTTTTTTGTACTCGCTTATAACTTACTTCGATCTTAACTCTTAAACACTTTACACACTTTTTAACACTTTTAAATTCAAACTGAAACAACTCTGAATTCACACACTATTAAGACGTTTCTTAAGATGCATACACCACCTTTGATATCATAACCTATATCTTTATTTATAAGAACCGTGGACTCTGGCCCCGCCATCTTTCGCGGGATCCGACCTAAGACTTCCCGGGTTCCATGGATGAACTCCGGGGAAGCCCCGTCGGACGACTCCCGCGCTATTTCCTACGCGGGAAACTTCCACCGATGCTATGGTAACAAGAATCTATTCTATTGGGTTGCCATAGTAACCAGATCTAATAGTTGTTTAAGACCCAAAGGACCCCCCAGAGGATCGTATTGAAAAAAAACACCTGTCCTATGTTGGTTCTTCCGTTGCGTAAAATATTTGTGCCAAGTTTGGTTGAAATCGGTCCACTGGTTTAGGAGGAGATGTGGAAGACCCCTAAGGACCCCCCAAAGGATCGTATCAAAAAAACACTTGTCCTATGTTGGTTCTCCCGTTGCGTAAAATATTTGTGCCAAGTTTGGTTGAAATAGGTCCAGTGGTTTAGGAGGAGATGTGGAAGACCCCAAAGGACCCCCCGAAGGATCATATCGAAAAAAACACCTATCTTATGTTGGTTCTTCCGTTGCGTAAAATATTTGTGCCAAGTTTGGTTGAAGTCGGTCCAGTGGTTTAGGAGGAGATGTGGAAGACCCCAAAGAACCCCCAAAGGACCCCATCGAAGAAAACACATATCCTATGTTGATTCTCCCGCTGCGTAAAATATTTGTCCCAAGTTTGGTTGAAATCGGTCCAGTGGTTTAGGAGGAGATGTGAAAAACCCCAAAGAACCCCCCAAAGGACCCCATCGAAAAAACACCTATCCTATGTTGGTTCTCCCGTCGCGTAAAATATTTGTGCCAAGTTTGGTTGAAATCGGTCCAGTGGTTTAGGAGGAGATGTGGAACATACATACATAGATACAAAGGGGGGGGGGTTTGCCCCTTAGGAGTGAAAGTTTTTAAAACCGTTTCTTAGTGAGCACCTAAGACCTATGATGAAGCTATGTTCAAAGTTTCATTGATATCCATTCAGTAGTTTTGCTCTACGTTGATTCTATGTCAGTCAGTCAGGCAAACTTCCCCCCTTTTTCCCCCTTTAAAGGTCGAATTTCCAAAAATCCCTTCTTAGCGGATACCTACATCACATAAGGAACCTACATGCCAAATTTCAAGTTTCTAGGTGTTATAGTTTCGGAGATTTCGTGATGAGTCAGTGAGTGAGTCAGTGGTATTTCTCTTTTATATATATAGATTATCACTTTTACTTTTACTCTATGTTATTTACATAGTTCGTTGTCATTTATTTCTATTTATGTAGTTCTATACTTCACCTGATATTCACACATTGTTTGTTTATTTAGTATATCATCACTGGGTGGTTATTGGTCATTAACATTTGTTTTATTATCATTTACCATTCGTCACTTTTGCATTAATTATTACCTTTGCTAAGCTTGATTATTTTTTACTTGCTTTTGGCTAGTTTATTATTTAATAGGGTATTTTTTTATTTCTATCTTCCTATCATATATTTATACATTCATGTTTCTTTTCTTTTCATTTAACACACATAATATCTCTATTTTATTTTTATGGTTTATATATTTTACATTTTATTTATGCCCTATCTGATTTAGTGCATTTATTTTACGTTTTATTCATTAGCTACTTTTGGGGTTACAATGATTGTGGTCACACTTTGGGTTACATCCTGGTTTCTCGTTTCTTCACCTTCTCCAATCTATTGGGTTAAGTCGTAGTCAGTGTCTTAGTCAATTTTATTTCGTAGTGTTGGGTTATCAATCTCCAGGTTATAAGTTTTTATTTTTTCTTCCTACCTTCAGCTTTTTCTTTTATCAATTATTAGTGATATTTGGTGCTATATTATGTCATGTTACATAATGCATCGCCGCCAAAATTGATTATTTCAAAATAAAGATTGTTTTTCTGAAATCATCAATTATCTTTTCTTCTTGTTTACATAGTTTATTAGATAAAGTTGTTATTATTATGGTATTCATCAATCATCATTTTCTTTTTTAGTTTATCTTTGTTAATTCATGGTTCATGATTCTGGATATGATATTATTCTCCTCTTCTACTCTTTTATTATGAGTGTTGTATCCCTTGTAAGTTTTATCTCCCTAAAATTTTCTTCTCTTCCATTCATATAAATTGGTACTAGCCAGAGGGCACATGTGGCTCTATTACTCTGCTATCCATTTATACACATTTTGAGTTCAGAGGTCATGCCTATCTGCTCAATATAATAAAATGATTGTTGGACTTATCTCAACATAAAATCATCCTTTAATAATACTAATAATAATAATAGTCGTCTATTTTTGACTCATATAATATAATTATAATAAAACACTCTTGGGATCAATTATTCGGTTTTTATACATATCATGACCTTCTCTTCTCATTGATTTATTTGGATTCCTTCTCTATGTTTGTGGCGATGTTCTTTAACATATATTTTGCATTGTTTCTTTAATTTACTTCATATGATAGTTGTTTTACACGTTATCACTTCTCTTCTCATTTATAATTAAAGTTAAAATTGTAGCTGTTTTTTGGTTTACTTATTCCATTTTTTCATCATTGATAGTCCGTTTAGTGGTCATTCTTTATTTGATTGTCTTGTCTTTTCTTTTTTAAAATGTTAATTCTTTGTGATCCCCTTATGCAATAGGGTTATTTAATGATGTTATATAATGTCATAACTTTTGTAAGGTTTTCATATTTTTTGTCAGTTTTTTATGGTGTTTCTTTATAAATTTTTTTTTCTTTTCTTCACTATTAAATTGTTTCACTCACTTTGTTTCACACACTTGGTTGTAAGTTGTTCTTACTTTTATTTTTTGAATTTTGGTAATTCTTCTTCCTTAAAATGCTTTTTTTTTCATAAATAATTCGTTCAATATTTTGGTTGTAAGTTGTTCTTACTTTTATTTTGAATTTAGATAATTTTTTATTCTCAAAATTCTTCTTTCATGAATAAATCGTTTCAAATATTTTATTTGTAAGTTGTTCTTACTTTTGTTTTGAATTTAGATAACTTTATATTCTCCAAAATTCTTCTAATAGTCTTACACCGCCTCATAATATTTCTTCAAAGAAGACTGGTTGTAAGTCCCTTTGATTCTTTTGGTAGTTATTTCACTTATGACGTATGTGTTACTTTGGTTGTTCTTAACGATGATATAGGGGCCATTGTAAAGTAATAATAGTTTCTTCGTGATACCTTCTCTAGAACTGGGTAACTCTCTATTCCTTATAAGTAACTTTTTTCCCACTTGATATTGTATTACTTTAGGTTGGATCTTACGATACTTGTCCTTCTTCTTTTCCACTTGTTCCACTATCTTGCTGTAGAATCTTGCATTATTGAACTTGTACTCAGGGTTGTTGGGGAAATTAATAAGTTCTTCAATTGCTCGAGGTGGTGGCCTTCCATACATTATGGTGTAAGGGGTATCTCTAATGGATTCGTGGTATTAGAGATTAATGAAATTTTCTGTTGCTTCGATGTAGTCACTCCACTTACGTTGTTGAACGTGGCAGTACGTTCGAAGTATCCTTCCGACTTCACGGAGTGCTCTTTCGGCTGGATTGCTGTTCGGGTGGTATATAGAAGTTTTATAAGTTCGGACGCCCCGATCCATTAATGTCTCCTTCTACTTTCTTCCTCGGAATTGGGTACCATGGTCGGTGATAATAGATGTCGGGACCCCTAATTCTGGTATATATCTATGTGTGACAATATTTAGTACCTTATTCGTGGTCGCACGGTTAATGGGATATAATTTCACAAATTTGGTGTAATGGCCCCATGATGATCACTATAAACTTATATTGTTTCCTTCCTCCACTACGTGGCATGGGTCCACAGATGTCTAAGAAAACTCATTCCAGTTTGTTGGTCGAAGTTATTGGTTGCATTACTCCTTCCTTTTTATCGTTATTACACTTGATTAATTGACATATGTGACAGTTTTTTATAACCTTCCTTTCTCTTCTGTTGATGTCTTTCAGGTAGGTATGTTCCTCTAGTGCTTTTATCACTTTTAATGCTCCCATATGCCCATATCTGAGGTGATATTCCATTATAATCTCAGTTTCATATCCTCTAGGTATTATCAACTTCCATGAATTTTGGTTAGGCTTGGTTTTGATGAATAATGTGTCCTCGTGTAAACAATAAAATTGGGTAACTCTTTCCTCTTGCTGGTTTAGCTGCTCTTGGATCTGGTTTAATTTAGTATCATCTTTTTGGTGTTGTTTTATCTTCTTCAGTATGGTTTCTAAATCTGTCTTGCTTTTCATTATGTTGAACACCTTAACTATTGTTTCCTTCTCTCCATCAAATGTTTGTTGTTCGGTATTGATGCAGGATAGCACATCAGCTGCAATGTTTTTACTACCAGGGATATATTCCCAATTGACGTGGTATTCTTGGAGAGCAAGTATCCATCTGGTCAACCGTCCATGACTGAGTTTACAGTTCTTTAAAAAGGATATTGATTTATGGTCGGTTTGTACAGTTATTGGATACCCAAGGATATAAGTTCTAAACTTCCCACAAGAGAACACTACACTTAACAACTCCTTCTCTGCTACATGATAATTGCGTTCGCACTGATTCAAAGTTCTGCTTGCGAAACTCACTACTTGATGGTTTCCGTCATCGTCCTCCTGATATAATACTGACCCCAAGCTAATGTCGCTTGCATCGCAGTTCATGAAAAAGGGTCGATTGAAGTCAGGGTGTTTTAACATAATTGTTTTGAGGAAGTGGTCCTTAATAGTTTTGAAAATTGTTTCTTGTTCCGGACCCCACATCCACTTGGTTTTAGATGATAATTGTGGTGACAATTTGGTTGTTAGTTCAGAATAGTTTTGTTGAAATTTTCTGTAATAATTACAGATGCCCAGGAATGACTGTAATTGTTTCTTATTCTTTGGGGTTGGAAAACGTTGAATAGCATCTATTTTGTCTGTTGATGGTGTTATGCCTTGTCGGGATAGATGGAATCCAAGGAATTGGACTTCTTCGGCTATTAGTTTTGATTTTTCTAATTTTAATGTCACATTGCTTTCAGATAACTTCTCCAGTACTCGTTCTACTCTTAAACAATGCTCTTCCCAGTTGGATGAAGTGATTAGTAAATCGTCACCGTACACTGTGGTATATTGCATGGTTTCTGTACCCAATATCTGGTCCATACAGCGGACGAATATTGCTACTGAATTTACCAGCCCAAAAGGTAATCGCTTGAACTGGTAGTTCCTACCCTCGAATATAAATGTTACATACTTTCGACTGGCTGGGTGCAACTCTACTTGCCAGTACCCGCAAACTGTATCCCAGGTACTGATAAACTGGGTACCATGAAACTTTTTTAGGATCTCCTCAATTTCTCCAGGAGATGTCCTGTCGTTAATTAAAATTTTGTTTATCTCCCTTGCATCGAGACATAGATGTACCCTTCCATCCTTCTTTGTAACAGCCACTATGGGACTGGTGTACTGTGAACAACTGTACTCGATTATGTCCTCTTCCAGCATTATTCTGTTGATCTCCATTCGTACTGCATCCTTCGCCGCGTATGCAATTGGATATGATTTTTTATTGAAGTTAGCAACTTCTTTAAACCTCAACTCGCATTGATACCCCCTTACTTTTCCTGGTCTGTCGGAAAATACATGACGGTATTTGTTGTAGATGTTGATTAAATTTTCCACTTCTTGAGTGGTTAAGGGATTTCCGTCCTGAGTACCTCGAAAGTGTCTGATATCTTCCAACTTCTTGTTCCATAAAAGGTCACTATTTATTTGGTCTTCTGTTTTTTCTTCCCACATTCTGTCTGGTGAATAACGGACTGTTCTTATATTATACACATTGTTAACAGGGACGACCCCCTTGCTTCCCGTTAATTCTGCCATCCATTCTTTATTTTCATACTTCATGGTTACTCTTGATTGCCTCATGTCAATAACTTCAGAGTATTTTCTTAAAATGTCGCAACCAATTAATATTTCGAACGCTAAATTGTGTGCGATTAAAAAGATCATTGATAATGTTTCATTATTACTTGTCATTTCTAAGGACACTTGTTTCTTAATTGTCTTGTTTTGCCTTCCAGTGGCTCCAATCAAAATAATGTTACTCACAGGTAATGTAGGTAAGCTGACCTTACTTTCTTTTTGAATTTTGTTGTACATGGTTGTGTCAATTAAGGACACATTTGTGCCTGTGTCAATCATGAATTTTGTAGACATTCCATTTATACTGGCGATAATATAAGCGATTTCATTGTCTGGATGGTCAATTAGTGTTGTACTCTCTTCCATCAGTTCTTCACGTATATTTTTCAAATAATGATTTTGTATGATCGTTATTGTCTGGTTCGTTGTCTGGTCAGTCAGTCTAGTTATGTACCCAATAGATCGGATCAGTGATGGGTCCTGTTGGATTCTCACTGCCGCTGTTTGTTTAAATGTTGGGTAGTACCCTCTGCACGGTCCTCTGGTCGATTGATGTGGTTACCATCCGTTACTTCCATCCTTTCGACCGGGTGGTCATTGAATGTTACCCGCTCACGGCTTCTTCTATGTTCTTCAGCGCTTCTGCTCCTCGGTTCTCTATAATACCGTCTCCCATCATTTATGTTTTCGGCGCTGATGTAATTGACCCTTCGCCTGTATGTTTGATTCTGACCTTGATTGTTATTATTATTATATTGGTGGTTGGGCCTATTGTAGTTGCCACCATTTTGGTTATTCCCTCGGTTGTAAGAATTATTATGATTACTATTATTATTGTAGTAATTTTGATTGTTATTTCTGGGATAATTGTTGTTGTTATTGTTATTGAAGTTTCGGAAATTATTGGGATGGTTCGGTGGGTTATTCGCCGGTGCATTGTTTCCCTGGGGCCCATTTTGGTGGTTTCTCATATCATAGTTTCTGTTACTCGGGATGTTCTTCTGCCGATTTAGTAAGTAATGTTTCTCTCGCTCATACTCCCCCAATAAAGCGGCCATATCCTGTATTGTCTTGATCCTTCCACTCAGTCTACTTTTAGTGATCTCCCCATCATAATGGTAAGCCAGTTGTGTTATCAAACATTCTTCTGGGATGTTCGGCTCTAAATTTCTCACTACACTGACCTTACCCAAGAAATAGGCTGTGGGAGATTGTCCCAAGTACGGGTCGAATCTACCGTTACTAATGTTGTTCCGTACTACGTGTTACGTCGCTTCAGACCAGTATTTATTTTTGAAAAGTTCCTTAAATTCGGCAAAATTGTGGATGTCCAGTCGTACTGCCGTCCACCAATTATCGTGGACCTCCTTAAACATCTCATCCAGCATGCCCTTAATAACCGTCCATCGTGTCTCCCTGGTTCTTGCTAGACTCTCTTCCACTCGTTCAATAAATTCAATAGGGTTACGCTTGTAGTTTTTAAAATTAACTATCTCCCTATTTTCACTGCATGAAACATGTGAGCTCATTAGTGGTCTGTCCTTCAATGCATTTATTTCTTCTTGAAGGCGTAACTCTCTTACTCGGAATTCTTCTATTTTCCTTCCTGGGCTGTTGTGGTACCCTTAACTTCACTTATGGACGCATCTAATTGGTTGTACCTCTCTTCAGTTCTTGTTTGTACTTGTTCGAATTTATGGGTTGTTTCTTGCTGGAGTCCTTCAATCCTCCTTTTGCTTTCACCTTCAGCTTCGTTTACTTTGGTTAATATTTCTTCCCAGACTTGTAACACTACTTCGTTGGTCCTCTCTATTTTCTCTTCGGTCTCCATTACGGTTTGCTTTAATTCTTCCCAGTACGCTGTTAATTGGTGTTGCAATGTTTCTTGGTTGTATTCTATTTTATCATTCAATGTTTCTATATCTTCTTTCATTTGTCTCAAGGTTTCGCTGGTTTTCTCATTACTTTTCTCTATTTTTTCGCTTATCAGTTTATTCTCCTCCTTCATTTCCTGTTTTAAAGTTTCAATATTCCTTTTATTACTCTCCTCATTCCGGTCGAATTTTTCATTCATCTCCTCTTTATTTTTGTCCAATTTTTCATCCATTTGCTTTAAAGTTTCATTTGTTTTCTCATTATTTTTGTCCATATTCTTCTCCATTGTTTTACTGAACTCACCCATTAGCCTTATCGTGTCCTGTAAGGTCACGTTCTCCAGTTGTGCGGGCCTTTCTGATTGTTTCTCTTGTTGTGTGGGTTTTGTAGCTTCCGCTGGAGGTAATATTTCTTCCGCATCTTCAATCGAAGTTACTTCCCTTTCTTCCATTCTGATGTCTTTCTCGGTCTCCTTTTCTAACATCTCTGCTTCCTTTTCCGCCTTCTTCTCGCGTTGCTTAGCCTTGTATCTTGTGTCGTGCGTTGCCTGTTCCATTTTCTGCAGCCGCCGTTAGACTCTATTTAATTTAATTGTATTGTTTTTTTAATTATTCGAGCCCTACTAGTTGGTGCGCCACTTTGTAAGATGCCGGTTTGTGACGATTTATAATGTCACGCGCTGGAAACGTCACTCTGTCATAGAAACGTGTAAGTCCCGTATTTGTCTTTACCTTAAGCCCCACTGTTGCGATCGTCACTTTATAAATTGACGGTTAGTCGGTGTTAATTATATGTTGCGTACTTACTTTTTGTGTATTTAATATTGTAACGAGCCGCTGAATAACTAATAAAATAAATAAACTAATAATAAATAACCTTTAACTAATAACTAATAAACTGTTTTCAAACTCTTCAAAATTGTTTTATACATAGGAAGTTTGAGGGCTTGCCATGTTTCCTTCCTCAGTGTGACTGATCTTTTTGTTTGATATAAGTGGAACTGCTATTTTGTTTGCTTCTTTCCATTTCAGTGTTTTTAAATATATATTTTTTTACTGTATTGTATTTTTGTTTTGTGTGTATTGTAAAATAGCGGTTTGCCGGTGTTAACTATATGTAGCGTACTTACTTTTTGTGTATTTAATATTGTAACGAGCCGTTTAATACTTTTTCTTAATACTTACTAAGTCGGCCGTATTCTCGTCGCTCAGTTCAAATTTTCCGCCTCGCCGTCTGATTGGTTCCCACTGTCTGGCCAAGTCGAATTCGTCAACTACAGTATTTTTTATTGCTTTATGTCCCAAATTCCCATATTACCTTTTTTAAATTAATCAAACATACAACGGTTGATCGGTACGAAGATTTATTTAACACTTTTTCATATAATCTGGTCAATTACAATTGGGAAATGAAACATATATTTATTTTAGCTCCGGCGTTTACAAGTTGCGCAGTTGGCAGTTCGCTCAGTTTGGTGTGTTTGCGCTTGGTTATGGCGTCTGTTTTTTCGTTCGTTTATTATAATATTATCTCAGGGAAAAGTTCTTTGGACTACAGAATGTTGGCTTACAGACTAATAAATGCACATAATTTTATAATATTCCTTATAACTAAAACACAATATGTGATATTTTAAAATATGTAAAGTAAGCTATTGAAAATGAGAAGTAGTGCCCACTTGGTTAAGTTTTTGTTAGCATGTTACCTTTTTAAAATAGTATAATATAAAATCAAAATTCAGTGATAGATATGGTTTATCAGAGGTGATGATTTAATCAAGTTCATTGATTATCGAAAAGTTGATTTAGTGACTGGTGAAGTGAAAATAAAATTGCTCATTTACTGGGTAATTGAAAGTTTTAAATATCACTATTACTTTAACGACTCGGAACACTAGATTTTTTATAACTAAAAGCAAAAAGTTTTACCTTACAGCCTTAACCGGTTTTCTCCTTTAAAAGGCTTCTTCAGAGGCTGCCGCAGGTAGCGCTATCCGTCTTGTTGTGGGTGACAAAATCGAATTTCAAAAGATCGATGCTGTGTGTGTGGGTGAGATATGTTCGAATAATGCGTGCGATTTGAATTGTGTCTGTTCGTTTAGGATGTCGTTTTTATTTGTTTTTGTGTGTTTGTAAATTTCCAATTGTTCTAGAGTGTCTAGTTTTCGGCCTTTTGTGTGTACGTGTAGAATGTTCATGTTATTGTCGATGTTTTTATATGTGTGGTTTGCTTCAATGAGGTGGTTTGCAAAGGTGGATTCTGTAGTGGAGTGGAGTGCCTTTGTGTGTTCAATGTATCTCTGTTTGAAGTTTGAAAGTTTTAAATTTTTGTTGAAGTATTTAATTTTTTACTAAAGATTATTTTGATATCAGACATAGTTATTTTTGATTAGTTAATAACATTTTTCTTATTTTCCTTTTGGTATTTCTTTTTGTAATTATCTTTAAACTGAATATTATTTATACATTTTTATACCTGATATTCTTACTTAAGTACCTAAACATTTTATATACTCTAATTGACCCTTGGTTATTGTTTTCTCTTTAAACTTACAAAATTCCTTCCTTCATGCTAGGCCTAAAGTCTAGGTTTCACAATACTTATATTCAACATTCTTTACCATCTTTTTATATTCATTAACTTTATTTAGTGGTTCATTGAACATTTTCTATAGAAACTATTTAACAAAAAACATTGGTCCTTTTAACATCACACCTTTTATATTATTAACATATTTTCTTACCAGGTCCATGCCTGAAATTAAACTTCTAATTATTATTGGTTTCTTACTTCTATCTCACCTATCTTCTAAGTTTATTAATACTGTGGTTCTTACAATAACAAAACTCTTATAATAATAATTTTTAACACTACTTTAAACAATATAACTCATTCACAAATTCCTTCACTAAACATAGTGTCTCCTTCTCCCATCTTCCACTCTAATATTTTAACTTTTACATTATTTTTAGGTATTTCTTACCTTCATTCACTTAAATTAATAATGATACCATTAGTTTTATATTCTTACTATCTAACATGCTATTAAAGATTGTTTTGCTATATTAATATAGTCTGCTTTTTATTGTATTCTACACTGTATGCACTTACACTGCACTTTTCCTTTCACATGAGGTTTATTTATCTATTATCACTTTTACTTTTACTCTATGTTATTTACATAGTTCGTTGTCATTTATTTCTATTTCTGTAGTTCTATACTTCACCTGATATTCACACATTGTTTGTTTATTTAGTATATCATCACTGGGTGGTTATTGGTCATTAACATTTGTTTTATTATCATTTACCATTCGTCACTTTTGCATTAATTATTACCTTTGCTAAGCTTGATTATTTTTTACTTGCTTTTGGCTAGTTTATTATTTAATAGGGTATTTTTTTATTTCTATCTTCCTATCTTATATTTATACATTCATGTTTCTTTTCTTTTCATTTAACACACATAATATCTCTATTTTATTTTTATGGTTTATATATTTTACATTTTATTTATGCCCTATCTGATTTAGTGCATTTATTTTACGTTTTATTCATTAGCTACTTTTGGGGTTACAATGATTGTGGTCACACTTTGGGTTACATCCTGGTTTCTCGTTTCTTCACCTTCTCCAATCTATTGGGTTAAGTCGTAGTCAGTGTCTTAGTCAATTTTATTTCGTAGTGTTGGGTTATCAATCTCCAGGTTATAAGTTTTTATTTTTTCTTTCTACCTTCAGCTTTCTCTTTTATCAATTATTAGTGATATTTGGTGCTATATTATGTCATGTTACAATATACATATATGTGTGTGTGTGTGTGTGTGTGTGTGTGTGTGTGTGTGTGTATGTGTGTGTTATGTTGTAAATGTTATCCAAGAAGTTTCTTACTTATATTGCAATATATCTTTCCTTTGTTTCTGGTACTGGTTCGTTTGAATCTATTTCAGTTCCAGTGTCCACCTCTGGCACATTGTCACCAAAATCTATTTCTGTTCCAGTGTCCGCCTCGCCATCAATAATTTCACAATTGAATTCCAGTACTTGTTGTTTGACATAATTTAGAGATAGTTATAATAATTTCAGTTTCAGAAACTGAACCAGCAACCAGAAACACAACCCAACACTACAGCCAAACATTACACTACAAGTACCGGTACCAGAAAACTGACTCAAAATTATTAATATTAAGGAAACCACTGGTAAAAAATTAATCTTTGGTGACGTGCTGCATTACTGTTATTTGGACCCCCTATTATCCTAATATTACCATCAAATGTGAAATTATTGATGTAGAGGTGGACACTGGAACTAAAATAGACTCAAATGAACCAGTATCGTAAGCAAAGGTAAGATAACATGATAATAATTAACATACAAACCATCTGTAGTATAAAAACAGTTAGCGATATAGATGTTTTCTTTTTAATTTGAATTATTTCGTTTCAGACTGAATCTAACATTGTAGGCCCAGAGGCCTTCTTAAACAAAATATATGGTATCTACCTCATCACGAGAGTGAATTGGCAGACACTGTGCTAATTGTGCACTACTCGTTATCTACACTGACGATGGCCTCTGATGGTGAGGCCAAAACATCTGTCAGCATAAACACAAGACCAGGGCCTAACAGCCCGGCTACTAATGTTTCCAACTATTTGTTTTTTAATTTTAATTATTTGCTTTTCAGATTGAACGTGACCTTAGCGACTCAGGAACTGCCAAACCATCAATACCTGAATTCCAATCCAAAATTAACCTCAAAGACTTAACATCAAGTACAAAAGATACAGAGTATGACATTATTGATGTTGAGGCAGAGAAAGACAATTTGGACGATGCCATGTATGGCAAACCATCAATACCTGAATTGGAATGCAAAGTGAACCTCGAAGACTTAACATCAAGTACACAAGTACCAGAGTATGACATTATTGAGGTTGAGGAAGAGAAAGACAATTTGGACGATGCCATGTATGGCAAACCATCAATACCTGAATCGTAATGCAAAATGAACCTCAAACACTTACCATCAAGTACACAAGTACCAGAGTATGACATTATTGAGGTTGAGGCAGAGAAAGACAATTTGGACGATGCCATGTATGGCAAACCATCAATACCTGAATTGCAATGTGAAATGAGCCTCGAAGACTTAACATCAAGTACACAAGTACCAGAGTATGACATTATTGAGGTTGAGGCAGAGAAAGACAATTTGGACGATGCCATGTATGGCAAACCATCAATAACTGAATTGCAGTGTGAAATGAACCTCGAAGACTTAACATCAGGTACACAAGTACCAGAGTATGACATTATTGAGGTTGAGGCAGAGAAAGACAATTTGGACGATGCCATGTATGGTGAAGACATGCACGTTGATACGGACAGTGTCTGTGACCCATCATCAGAAATTAGTGACTCGGAAACCAAAAGGAAAATTCACTCGTTTCTGCAAATGTCTTTCCCATCCTTTCCAAAAATTAATAAACAAATTCACAAATGCAAGCAGAAATAGACAGTTCACATAGGTAAGATAACATAATAATAATAAGCAAATAAATCATTTAAAGTGTACACATATTTTTGTAAGCCCATTTGGTTTTTAATTTCAATTATTTGGTTTCAGATCAAACGCCACCTCAATGGACTCACACACTACAACACCACAAAAATTCAATCAGAAACAGATGATTCACATTGGTAAGATAACATAATAATAATAATAATAATAAAACAAATAAATCATTTAAAGAGTACATATATTTTTGTAAGACTATTTGGTTTTTAATTTCAATTATTTGGTTTCAGATCAAACGCCACCTCAACGACGCACAGACTACAACACAACAAAGTGACAAATTCAATCAGAAACAGATGATTCACATAGGTAAGATAACATAATAATAATAACGATAATTAAATCCTTAAATTTTTAGTGACCGTCAATCAATGAATGTTTTAGTGGATGGTTAGTGAGGATCGGTCAATAATACAAATTTTAGTTATTTTCCGTCGACGTTTCGACAATATTTATTGTCATCTTCAGGACCTGTGTATGAAATACAATAGAAATATCAAACATAACGAAACAATTAAATTTTTGGGTGAACATGTTGGTGATGTGAGTGTGTGCGTGCGTATGTATGTATCATTTTATATGTGAAGACTTATGATAGTTTGTTTACATCTTCAAATTATCTTTAAGAAAGCGAGCAAATTATAGTATGAGAGAACTTAATTTATACAGTATTACAATTTAAATTACTAAATGTAATGTTATTTTAATTAATTAAACAAACAGTAATCAACAATTGGATATTAGATTAGTACATAAATTGTTTATACCTACAACAGTCAACATATAGCAAAGTAATATATTAGCTATAACTAAAACAGATTAGGGGATGTTCACTACATAATTATTAAAAGTTATTTTTACCATTTTCACTCCCTACTGGTGTTAACAAACAATCATAATTTAGAAACATATAATTTACATAATACTGTAAAACAGGTAAACTTGGATAATAATTGTAATCATATTGTAAAATATAGTCAAGAGTACTATAGAATAATGTAATTTATGTATGTGTCCACAATCACCCTTCTCTCTCGCCCATTCACCCCCTGCCAGTCCTTCTCACAGCCTCTCACTCTAACCTGAAATCGATCTATCACTCACTATCACCCCACTCACTCTTTCTCTCTCTTCTACATCTCACTCACTGTCTCCTTTCTTCCCTCTCTCACTCTTCCACCCTTCTCTCTCTCTCTCTCTCTCTCTCTCTCTCTCTCTCTCTCTCTCTCTCTCTCTCTCTCTCTCTCTCTCTCACTTGTCATTGTCCACGATTGGCACTCTAAAACACTCACCATTTTTATTACACTATCATCCTCATATAAAATAGAGAATTATGCACACGATAACAGAAATGATTTACCAACTTGTATTAAAGGGTTACAGACTTTATAACACAACATTATAGATACCAGATCTATTATATGAAAATGGTTATTACTTAATATTTACATTTTGTACAATGTTATTTACCTGGAACTTGGTCTATACAGAGTACCATAGTCAATGTATTTCGTATATATGTCGGTCATAATCTCTCTCACATGCTCTCCCTCTCACTCTCTCTCTCTCTCTCTCTCTCTCTCTCTCTCTCTCTCTCTCTCTCTCTCTCTCTCTCTCTCTCTCTCTCTCTCTCTCTCACTCTCTCTCTCTCAGTCTTCTCAGTCTTGTATCTTTCTGACTCATACAGCACCTTCTCACTCACGTTAACCACTCGGGTGCTCTGTCTCTCTCTCACTCTATTCTAAACAGATATATACCACAAACCTAACATGTAGACGTGTACATACACACACGCTAGCACTACACTAGCACTAAATATTGTCAAAACGTCGACGCAAAATAACTAAAATTTGTATTATTGACCGATCCTCACTAACCATCCACTAAAATAATGATAATAATAAAAAACAAATAAATCATTTGAAGAGTACATATATTTTTTTAAGACTATTTGGTTTTTAATTTCAATTATTTGGTTACAAATCAAACGCCACCTCAAAAAACCACACACTACAACACCACAAATTCAATCAGAAACAGACGATTCACATACGTAAGATAATAATAAACAAATATATCATTTAAAGTGTACACATATTTTTGTAAGACTATTTGGTTTTTAATTTCAATTATTTGGTTTCAGATCAAATGCCGCCTCAATGACTCACACAGTACAACACCAAGAAATCAGAAACAATCCAAGACTACAAGTATCAGGAACCCAATGCAAAATTATTAATATTAAGGAGACAACTGGTACAAAAATTATGTTTGGTGATGCCCTCTATTATAATTATTGTGACCCCTATTTTCTTGATATTACCATCTAAATTATGTCCCAAGTAAACCAAAAGACACATTTGCCTGTTTTTGAAATCATCTTTTAGGCTGTTTCCAAAAATGGAAACACAATGACAAATTGCTGTGTGGAGTCTGCTATACAGTGGCTTCATGATTGTTTTGTACGTTTTGTTCTATGGAAACTGTACTGAAAGTACTAAGTTTCTAACAAAATTCTAATTAAAAAATTTTAAGTAAATTTTAATTAAAATTACAAATTTTATCCATTAAAAATTTAATAGTACGTTACTCTCATTATTTTTTTTATAAATCTACATTAATTTCAAAATTTAAATTAGTAAATGATATTTCCTTATTGCTGCGACCTGGACCTCTGTGTCCTGTGGCAATGCCTAGCAGTGCTGATAGTGCTGCTCAGTGCAATAAGGAAAACAAATTACAAGTACATTCTGGACTTCCATTATTAATAATTAATTAATTAATTATTAATTAATATGTAATATTAATTACTAACACAATGCTTTAATCTCTTGGAATTATTTATGGTTGTCTTCATGTGTTTAACAACACACCCTGAACTGTAAACTAAAATATCTTGTTCAGATTAACAAAGGATAAAGCGAAATGCCTAAAAACACAACTTACCAATAATGTCTCCAGCCTTGAGGATATCTGTGAGAATATCCACTTCCCGTAAGTGGGAACTCTCACATATAACCTCCAGGCTAAGAATATTATTGGGAAGTTGTATTTTGAGTGTCTTTATTTCATTTCACTTTATTCTTTGTTTAGTTTCAACAAGTTATTTTGTTTACAGATCAGGTTTTTGGAAGACAATCACTGCTTCTGTGTTTGTAATTAGTATCTCATGATGGTCCAAGATATCACTTGTATTCAAGATTCAAAAAATTGTTAGTTTCACCGACCTCCGCCATTGGGAGGGGTGAATTTTACTTCCATATTCCTTAAGGAATGGAAGTATGGTGATGGCAAAAAAATCGTGTTCAAGATTATTGCAGATTCTGATTGTACTACACTCAAAACATGAAAAAAAGTCGTTTTCCAAAAAGCGTCTGTGTGTCTGTCTGTCTGTCTGTCTATCTATCTGTCTGTCTGTCTATCTGTCTTGTGTAGATTTTTTTTCTATGGCAAACGATAACTGCCGCAAATTCAAACAGAATCAAATAATTTTTTCATACAGCCCTGATTTGTAAAGTACTCATGACCTATTGTTTTTGGTGAAGATCTGTCGAGGGAAAGGGGGTAGTTTACCTGCAACGGTTTTTTTTTTATCAAGGGAAATTTTTTTTTTTTGGCAAAATAACAGCCGCAAATTCAAACAGAATTAAATAATGTTTCGTATACAGCCCTGAATTGTAGTGTTCTCAAGACCTATTGTTTTTGGTGAAGATCGGTTAAGGGAAAGCGGTAGTTTACCTGTAACATTTTATGTTTTAAAAAGGGTATTTCCTATGGCAAACGATAACAGCCGCAAATTCAAACAGAATCAAATAATTTTTTGCATACAGCCGTGATTTGTAGAGTACTCAAGACCTATTGTTTTTGGTGAAGATCGGTTAAGGGGAAGGGGTAGTTTACCTGCAACGTTTTTTATCAAGCGTATTTTCTATGGCAAACGATAACTGCCGCAAATTCAAACAGAATCAAATAATTTTTTGCATACATCACTGAATTGTAGAGTACTCAAGACCCATTTTTTTGGTGAAGATCGGTTAAGGGGAAGGGGTAGTTTACCTGCAGCGTTTTACGTTTTAACAAGAGTAAAGTACTTGAAAATTCATTTAAACTTTTTGAAACAATGGTAATTGTTAAAAATAAAATAATTTTGTTGCCAGGCAATAAAATTATAATTTTTTCATTTTAATGTAAATTATGTATGAGTTAATATCTTTATATATATATATATATATATATATATATATATATATATATATATATAATTCTTCTGTACGTGTGTATGTCACTGAACTCCTCCATGTATAAAATAATATATCGTTCATGGCAGGTAAGCATATCTCAGTTATGTAACGTTTACGTTTCCATTTTATTATTATGCCTACAGCAATAAAAAAGCAGGTAAGACACACACACATACACACACAATTCACGTTATTTCTGGCCTCACTCATGTTTATTTTCTTACATTTGCACGCTTTTTAAATGGAAAGTGCCGAAACCCACACCAACATAACGCGTGCAAGCCGAAAAAATGGACATCAATTTGCTTACTGGCGAAGCTAGTAGTTAATGAATGGGTAGGCAAAAATCTTATCTTAAATTTTTTTTAAGGAATCCCTAAAAGGACGGTGGTTCAAATCGGATGCTGAGGTAGAGTTTGCTGTAACCGAATGGTTCCACAAACAGCCGTAAGAATTTTACTAGCAGGGAATCTACAGGTTAGCGCAACAGTGGAACTCATGTCTTAATGTTATTGGAGACTTCTTTTAAAATCGTTGAATAAAAAATGCTTTACAGCTCTATACGTGTTTCTATTGAACAATCCTTGTATTAGTCATACACAATAATGCAACTGATTGAACTTCAAATTTTTAAACTTGATTAGTTTCTATATATATGTTTAATGTTACAAATAATTCAAATAACAATCTTGATCATCTGTTAGTTCAGTGGAATAACAGTGACACTTTTAACAACCGCATAAAATAAACACTTAGAAACAACACAGGCGCTTTAACTTAACTGATTGGACCACAGAAGTGAGGCATGCCTCAACGCTCTATGTGTACAGCGCGGGACAATCCCCCCTCCCTTCACTTCCCTATCACACCACTACATTGCTTACATACGATGTATACAAAAAACGCTGAGGCAAGTTCAGGTTGCCTCATTCGCTTTAAACAAACTATGCCGAATCTCACCTGTCACCATCTAGCGGTCGCTCAATAAAGCAAGTTTCGGTTTAATAAATTTGACAGTCGCAGTAACAATATATAATCTTTACGTTATCTAGTTCATACGTATTTATAATTTTTATTCTACAGAATTTTTTAGGGTAGGCATTGCCTCAATTGCCTCCATGTAACTTCGCCACTGATATATATGTGTACAACGTTATCGGCAACAAAGAAGTAGTTTTTGTTAAAATTCCTTCCCGGGATATTTGGCCGGAGTCCAATGTTTTCTACAAAACCAGACATTCGGCAATGCCATCGACTTCCATCATCAGTGAAAATCGAGTGCGATAACGTGAGGTGGTATACGTTAGTGACCACAGTACTGTGGTTAAAGCTGAAGCAGTAAGTAGAAAGAAGTAGTTTCTATGGTAATATTTCATTTCGAAAATGATTTTAAATATAAATCTTAGAATATGGAAGTCATGTATGGTTCTCCATACCGATATTTTAATTTGGTTTCAAAAATATAAAACAATTTGTTTTAAATAATTAAATTAAAAATATAAAATTAATTTAATTGATAAACTATTTTTATATTTGTCTAAATGAGAAATTATTAGTTTCATTATAATGTAGGTTGTTATAATGAATATCATAAGGCAGGCATTTTACTTGTATGGTGATGGCAAAAAAAATCATGTTCGAGATTATTGCAGATTCTGATTGTACTACACTCAAAACATGAAAAAAAGTCGTTTTCTGAAAAGTGTCTGTGTGTCTGTCTGTCTTGTGTAGATTTTTTTTTCTATAGCAAACGATAACTGCCGCAAATTCAAACAGAATTAAATAATTTTTTGCATACAGCCCTGATTTGTAGAGTACTCACGACCTATTGTTTTTGGTGAAGATCGGTTAAGGGAAAGGGGTAGTTTACCCGCAGCATTTTTTATCAAGCGTATTTTCTATGACAAACGATAACTGCCGCAAATTCAAACAGAATCAAATAATTTTTTGCATACGTCACTGAATTGTAGAGGACTCAAGGCCTTTTGATTTTGGTGAAGATTGGTTAAGGGGAAGGGGTAGTTTACCTGCAACCTTTTACGTTTTAACAAGAGTAAAGTACTTGAAAATTCATTTAAACTTTTTCAAACAATGGTAATTGTTAAAAATAAAATAATTTTGTTGCCAGGCAATAAAATTATAATTTTTTCATTTTAATGTAAATCTGTACATAGTATAAAGTAAAGTCGGTCCGTTTTCTCTCTGTGTTTGAAATCGCTAATCTCAGGAAGTACTGAACGGATTTTATTCAAGTTTTCGCCAATAGATAGAGTGTCTATCGAGGAACATTTATGTGTATAATTAATACATATATGTTGTACATTAGCTTAGCTATCACGGTTTATGTCAAGTAAGTGGTATAGTTTACATCTTATATATAAAAATGAATGTTTCTTTGTTTGTCCCGTATGCGTTCCTATACCATTCATCCGATTGCGATGAAACTTCGGTGAGTTGTTGTGCGCACGTCCGCGAAGGTTTCTTCCACATCTCCTCCTAAACCACTGTACCGATTTCAACCAAACTTGGCACAAATATTTTACGCAACGGGAGAACCAACATAGGATAGGTGTTTTTTCGATGGGGTCCTTTTGGGGGTTCTTTGGGGTCTTCCACATCGCCTCCTAAACCACTGGACCGATTTCAACCAAACTTGGCACAAATATTTTACGCAAAGGGAGAACCAACATAAGACAGATGTTTTTTCGATACGATCCTTTGGGGTCTTCCACGTCTCCACCTAAACCATTGGACCGATTTCAACCAAACTTGGCACAAATATTTTACACAACGGGAGAACCAACATAGGACAGGTGTTTTTTTGATACGATCCTCTGGGGGGTCCTTTGCGGTCTTAAAAAATTATTAGATCTGGTTACTATGGCAACCCAATAGAATAGATTCTGTTCTAAATATATTATCGCATTAAATTGAAGACCACGCGAACGAAGTTGTGGGCAACATCTATTTATTTTTAAGAAGCCTACTTTAATTAAACTTTATTAATTAAACTAACATTTTCATTACGTACAACGTGAAACTCCGTAGCGAAGCACGGGTATTCTGCTAGTCATGTATAAGAGAAAATATATCGTGCGTGGCAGGCAAGCATATCTCAGTTATGTACTGTTTACGTTTCCATTTTATTATTATCACTACCATAATAAAAAGGCAGGGAAGACACACACACACACACACACACACACACAATTCGCGTTATTTCTGGCCTCATTCATGTTTATTTTCTTACATTTGCACGGTTTTTAAATGGAAAGTGCCGAACCCATACCAACATAACGCATGCAAGCCAAAAAAGTGTCCAGCGTGGATAGCGATTTGCTTCCTGTGGATCGCTGGGCAGTGTAACTGCACGTGTTTACAGAGGAACGATTCATAGACAGACTTTTCGTCTTTAGGGAATGAACCCTCTGCAAGATGCTGAGGGTCCATGAGTGACTTCGGAGCGCTCCTTCTTTTCCGCGTGTTTGTTCTGTGAAACTTATACTGTAGATTCGCAGATTTATTCTAAGCAATGCTCAATAGGAAATGTTGAAAATTTTTGTCCACGGTGAACCCTCATACACACTAAACCTGCTCTGATGTTTTAATTACGGACATCATAATATTAAAACTTTGGAAACTTGAGCACTACTTAATGGAGATCAATCATTAACTTATACAAGCCATTAATTTTATGCATATTTTTTATATATATGTGTACAACGTTATCAGCAACAAAGAAGTAGTTTTTGTTAAAATTCCTTCCCGGGATATTTGGCCGTAGTCCAATGTTTTCTACAAAACCAGACGTTTCGGCAATGCCATTGACTTCCATCATCAGTGAAAATCGAGTGCGATAACGTGAGGTGGTATATGTTAGTGACCACAGTACTGTGGTTAAGGCTGAAGCAGTAAGTAGAAAGAAGTAGTTTCTATGGTAATATTTCATTTCAAAAATGATTTTAAAAATAAATCTTAGAATATGGAAGTCATGTATGGTTCTCCATACCGATATTTTGGCTTTGGTTTCTAAACAAAATTTTACTCTTCACACATTTACAAACATGTGTGAAACGTTCGGCTGAAAGTTAGTATTAATATAGATTTCTCCAAAATATTATTAATCTTGCAATGGGTTCTGTACAAGTAAACAATGGACAATTAAACAAAGGTGAGTGCTTAACTCAGGACTCATTTAGTCTATATGTTATAATAATATGTGAGCATAAGTGAAGTGTAGACATCTTTTACTAATATGGAACCCTATATTTATTATCTTCACATAGCTTGTAACGGTGACAAATTGTACAGTGGATAAACTTAGTTGAAGGGTAGTTAGGAGTCATAACTGTTCACTATTAACATTTCCTATACGTTACTGGCACTTCTCAAATGCTAGTCTGTTACAGTTTGACAATCTGCATTTCTCCTCTGTCATGATGTGTGACATTAAAACGTTTTTTGAGTATAGTTATTACCAGTCAAGCACTGGTATTAAGCAAAACTGCACACATCTGACATCATTTGAACGTGAAATCACACTCAAACAATTCACGTAAATGGCTTAAATTTGATTTTCCTCTTTACAATATACTTTACTCACACAGACTTTTCATCGTGGTAAATTACTTTCATGAAATTTCAAGAGCACTTTAATGTCATAGAGTTCTGAAGCTTTGCATTTTACTTATATAACCTTCTAATATTCTATTTCCTGAATATTTATATTTTAATGGAATTTGTTTACCTGTAGTATGTTTTCTAGAAATTTTTAATTCTCTTTCTGAAGTATCTGTAATTTTAATAATCAGATTCCAATTTTGACCATCTAAATGACACCCACTTTCACCTATATAAAGTACAAAACACCAGCGCATATAATGCGCTGCTGGCACAAAAACAGTTTATTAATGTCTAGTAAACTTAACCTACACTAATTTTTAGTTTATCATTTAGTAATAGAAAATTTTTAATTTGTTTGTAAGAATTTAGTAATTAACATATTAAGAATATAGTTATTACTATAAATTTCCTATTTGTACATATGTTGATTACAAACATTTTTCCATGTTTTTGGGGGGGTCTACCCCAAACTCCCCCCTGGGCGCACCACTGAGTACAATAAAGTAGTATGTTTGGTATATGTACTTGTGAATATCAATGGCAGGTTATGAATTGTATGTGTGTGGTGAATAAATTGCGAGACTGATAAATATTGAATTATTGGTTATATGATGTGGAAAGACAATTGACAACTTGCCCTGACAAGCACTCCAAGAATTATCTAGAGTTATTATTATCATCTAAGAATTGTGTATGATAATTTCCAAATTTTAGTGGGTGTGATAATGTCTCTAACTGAAGTCCTGAAATGATATAATTGGACAGAATGCGTAATTGTCACTAAACCAAGCTGTAAAATGTGGAGATTGGTGGCTTTATGAAGACACTGCTCCAGCCCATGTTATCGCAACTCATTCAGACCTTTCTCACAAAACTCAGCTTTACACAGGTTCAGCAGTCCTACTTGTCAGACATGGTTCCGTGCAACTTCTGGCTCTTTCCAACACTCATGACGCCACTCACAGGAATAGATGTCAGTAGACAAGATGTCAATAGACAAGAGATCAAAATAAATGCAACAAAGCCCCTGCTGAGTATTCCATAAACACTACAAAAAAAAAAAAAAATGTTTTCAACAGTGGAAGAATACTGGGATGCTGGGAGTAGTGTGTCAATACAGAAGGGGCCTACTTTGAAGAGAACGAGCTTTCAACTTATTCAGGTGACATACTTTTTTTGTGATGTACGATCCGATACTTTTTGACACATGTTTCTAGTATGTTTACACATTTAATGTAAACATTAAACTATGACTACTAAGTGTTTTGAAACAGAAGTTATATAAAGTGAATACAGTAAATTCAATACTGACAGTACACACAAAACCTGATTATAGTCATTATGCAATAATGAAAGGTACAAATGAAAATACAAGTTTAGTATAAATAATTAATTTTTACTTCCATATTCCTTAAGGAATGGAAGTATGGTGATGGCAAAAAAAATCGTGTTCGAGATTATTGCAGATTCTGATTGTACTACACTCAAAACATGAAAAAAAGTCGTTTTCCGAAAAGTGTCTGTGTGTCTGCTGTGTGTAGATTTTTTTCTATGGCAAACGATAACAGCCGCAAATTCAAACAGAATCAAATAATTTTTTGCATACAGCCCTGATTTGTAGAGTACTCACGACCTATTGTTTTTGGTGAAGATCGGTTGAGGTAAAGGGGTAGTTTACCTGCAACAGTTTTTTTTATCAAGGGAAATTTTTTTTTTGGCAAACGATAACAGCCGCAAATTCAAACAGAATTAAATAATGTTTCACATACAGCCCTGAATTGTAGAGTTCTCAAGACCTGTTGTTTTTGGTGAAGATCGGTTAAGGGAAAGGGGTAGTTTACCTGTAACGTTTTATGTTTTAACAAGGGTATTTCCTATGGCAAACGATAACAGCCGCAAATTCAAACAGAATCAAAAGATTATTTGCATACAGCCCTAAATTGTAGAGTACTCAAGACCTATTGTTTTTGGTGAAGATCGGTTAAGGGAAAGGGGTAGTTTACCTGCAACATTTTTTTAACAAGGGTATTTTCTATGGCAAACGATAACTGCCGCAAATTCAAACAGAATCAAATAATTTTTTGCATACAGCCCTGATTTGTAGAGTACTCAAGACTTATTGTTTTTGGTGAAGATCAGTTAAGGGGAAGGGGTAGTTTACCTGCAACGTTTTACGTTTTAACAACAGTAAAGTACTTGAAAATTCATTTAAACTTTTTGAAACAATGGTAATTGTTAAAAATAAAATAATTTTGTTGTGAGCCAATAAAATTATAATTTTTTATTTTAATGTAAATTATGTATGAGTTAATATCTTTATATATATAATTCTTCTGTACGTGTGTATGTCACTGAACTCCTCCATGTATAAAATAATATATCGTTCGTGGCAGATAAGCATATCTCAGTTATGTAATGTTTACGTTTCCATTTTATTATTATGCCTACAGCAATAAAAAGGCAGGTAAGACACACACACACACACACAATTCACATTATTTCTGGCCTCACTCATGTTTATTTTCTTACATTTGCACGCTTTTTAAATGGAAAGTGCCGAAACCCACACCAACATAACGCGTGAAAGCCGAAAAAATGGACATCAATTTGCTTCCTGTGGATCGCTGGGCAATGTAACTGCACGTGTTTACAGAGGAACGATTCATAGACAGACTTTTCGTCTTTAGGGAATGAACCCTCTGCAAGATGCTGAGGGTCCATGAGTGACTTCGGAGCGCTCCTTCTTTTTCGCGTGTTTTTTCTGTGAAACATACACTGTAGATTCGCAGCTTTACTCTAAGCAACGCTCAATAGGAAATGTTGAAAATTTTTGTCCACAGTGTACCCTCATTCACACTAAACCTGCTCTGATGTTTTAATTACGGACGTCATAATATTAAAACTTTGGAAACTTGAGCACTACTTAATGGAGATCAATCATTAACTTATACAAGCCATTAATTTTATGCATATATTTTATATATATGTGTACAACGTTATCAGCAACAAAGAAGTAGTTTTTGTTAAAATTCCTTCCCGGGATATTTGGCCGTAGTCCAATGTTTTCTACAAAACTAGATGTTTCGGCAATGCCGTCGACTTCCATCATCAGTGAAAATTGAGTGCGATAACGTGAGGTGGTATACGTTAGTGACCACAGTACTGTGGTTAAGGCTGAAGCAGTAAGTAGAAAGAAGTAGTTTCTATGGTAATATTTCATTTCAAAAATGATTTTAAATATAAATCTTAGAATATGGAAGTCATGTATGGTTCTCCATACCGATATTTTTATTGTCAAATCAATTACAATATACAAACACAGTAGCATATAACATTATTTAACCGTATATTGAACAGCACCATATATAGAATACAACCCTGGTATTACAAATACAAATCAGCTGACAAACTGATAGCTACATGATATGGTTCTGGACAAATCTTGAGACCGGAACAGATGTCTGGATTCATTGTTTCATTGTTCTTCCACTAGAGGGTGTTAGGATACAATATATCTGTTGGTAAAATTAAATTTCCAAATTTGCGAACTTGAAATATTGACTGAGAAAGTTCCTTATAGAGGTAGGTGGATCTCGGGAACAAGATTTTGGACTGTCAACATCAGTAGTCACATCTTCCTAGTTCTCACATACTATTGAAGTTGTGCTAGGAGAGAGTTACATATGAAACTGCTGAAAAAAAAAAGTTGAATACAGTTAGCGAGTGCAATTACAAAATTAAAGCAAAACGTAGATGTTGCATTGATGGAGCGGAAGGTTAGGTTATGTTTCACGTACGTAATCACCTAATTTCACATTATTTGTTTCTAATATAATATTAAACCAATAATAATGTTTTTTTTACTAATCTAGTACTTTAAGAAGTTACACTGAAACAACACGAGAGAGTGCTGTCATAGCTGATCTTACAAAAAACGCAGGATTAGTGAAGTTATATTGTACACAGCCTAAGCTAACAACAGCTGGCCAACCAAGCGTTGTTCTTCTCACCGCTAGTAAACTTTATACCTGACTAATTAAACTAACTATACTAGTTAGTAAATTTAAGACTAGTGTACTCGTTTTGTTACATAATTAGTTGGTGTAATGTATTTGCTCTCCACACACACACACACACACGCGTGCGCGCACGCACGCACATCTGTTTAAAGTAGAACATATTTAAATTACATATTTCTATATATTATTATTATGTGTTTAAGATATACAAAACAAATTGGAAACAGCACGGTGTTGAAGGCGGAGATACGAGAGTTGTTGAAAGAAAGGTGTGGAAAAACAGCGACAGTGATGGAAATCTGCTATGGAACCGCGACAAGATTTACAGACTAATCCTGGAAAGAACAAAAAGAAAATGATTTATGTGTGTTTCACTCTGTCATCTCTATTTTGTTTTAATACGTTGTATACATGTTTTAAGTTGAACTGAAATAAACACAATTATAAACTTTTTGTCTATTTTATTTTATTCAGTCCTTGAGTTAAAGAAAAATTAAATTCCTGGATTTCGTATCTCTGAAGAAGCTTTTTAAAAGCGAAAACCGGTTCAGGTTATGAAGTAAAATTTTACGTTTTTACCCATACAAAACTTTGTGTTCCGAGTCGGTAGTGAAATAATTATATTTAGAAAAATTAAGTTATGTGCCACCTGCATACAATTTAGTTCGAAGTTTTATTTATACAAGTAAATTAAATAAATTTTATGCACACACACACACACACACACACACACACACACACACACACACACACACACACACACACACACACACACACACACACACACACACACACACACACACACACACACACACACACACACACACACACACACACACCATTGTGTGTTTTACTTACTTGTTGGACAGTATGATACTGTGTAGTTTACACATATTGTGGGACTGACTGTATCAAGAGATGGCAAAACTAAAATCACACAGCCATCTAAATTGTTGAATGGATATGTACTGAACAGTAAACTAAAGACAGCAATATACTCAAAATTATTAAATACCGGGCTGGTAAGTTGTGGTCAGTTGCTGTATAATCTCGACATCATCAGCAACGTTTCATATCCCACCCTTGGGGATCTTCTTTGGGCTGCAAAAGGTGACAGAGTGTTAAGAAACAGTTATGGCAGATCTTGGCCAAACAATACTCTACATCTTTTTGCAAGTACGAGCAACAGCAGCCGCTAACACGAGGTTACCTATATAACCATGGCCACCAGGTCTCAGCCAATCAAAGGGCCTCGATCTGATTGCGTCTCAATAAGCTCATTCAATACACTGTGTAATGGGTCTAAATTTATTTAAATATTGTTGTGTAATTTCATAAATTCAATAAAATTTGGGCGGACGCTCATAATGATAATTGGGCAGATTTTGATGAGTTTGAACGAGCATTTAAAAATAAATATTGGTCAGAGGAAAAACAAGAGGGTTTACGCACCACAATAATGGGATGGCGTAATTTCAATATTAAACATATGAGTATTACGTCGTATGTGACGCGACTATATAGCCAGGTTAAATATTTAGAACCACCAATGCCTCTTTCATCTTTTATTAGGTATGTTAGTAAACATTTACCTAAAGACATACGATCCACAATTAGAACCCGGGAGTTTACTGATGTAGCTGAATTAGAGAAAATCTTAGAAGCTTACCAGAGTATGAAAGAAGAAGAAGACAATAAATAACAATCAATAAATATTAGAGATAGAGAATCGAGATCAGTGAATACAGAAATAAGACAACCAGACCATTTTATTAGACACGATAATAATATGAGTAGATCAGAGGGGGATGCGTGGTTATGTCCACACCCTAATTGTAGAGCTAGCAATTATAATAGTTTCGAAATCAGTGTTATAGGTGTCGAGGTCCTAGGGGTGGTGCTCAAGGGAGAGTAGATAATTATAATAGGGGTTTTGATAATAGTGAGTTTAGAGGGAGAGGTTTTACCAGTAATAGGGGAATGCCGGGAGGTTTGAACCACAGAGGGAGAGAGGGATATGTTGGTAACCTAAACGAGTCTAGGGGCGTTGAAGCACCTTCTAATAATCAAAACAATAGAGGGGATCATAGGGGGGTTTACAGTGAACCACCACCTCCAGTACAGTTAAACTAATAAGGGCGGTTGAAAAGGAAAGTCCCCAGCCGTCTAGAAATCACATAACAATAGGGTCACTTATTACCAATCGTATATAATGAATTATCCGATGAAGAAGTAGGAGAGAGTAGCAGTAATTTTAGCATGGCAGAATTTGAAGCCGAAGTGTTTAATTCCAAATACACTTTTCTGGATTCAGGGAGTGAACTGACCGCTATAGATGATAAAGTTTTTGAAAAAATAACAAATCAAACCACTGAGACAATTCCACAACTACCAGTATTGGGAATTAGTTTTGTAGGTGTAACAGGTGTTCGCAGTAAAAAAGTAACTAAGCAAATACTGTTACAGCTAAAAATAAATAAACACACAATAAATGTACCTTTTTTGTACATTCCAGATTTGAATATGGGAGCAATAATGGGTAATGATTTTGTGAATAATTTTAAGGTTGAGTTAAACTATTATATACAGACTATGAAATTAAACAATGAAAATAATATAATTGAAATACCATTTGTACAAAAGAGAACTGTAGAAATGAAAGCATTAAAAATAATTAGTAAGGGAATTTTAATTTCTGATAACGACATAAATGAATGCAGGCCCTGGTGATTAATTATTGTAATTTAAGGGTAAATAGTCATGAATTATTTGAAACTGAAGATAGTTGGGGTGAAAAAATGAATAAAATCCTATATAAAAATGGGGAATTTAGTTATCAAGATAGGGAGAAAATAGTACAAGTAATAAATAAAAATAAATTAGTTTTTTCAGATGAACCAGGTTTAGTAAAAGGTTTTAAGGGTAGATTAATCGTTAAAAAAAAACACCTTTTGTGCCTAAAGCATATCCGGTACCATACTCCAAAAAAAGGCTAGTACAAGAGGAAATAAACAAGATGTTAGCAGAAGGGATAATAGAAAAATCCACCTCACCATATTCCAACCCTTTAGTAGTGGTTACAAAGAAAGACTTATCGATAAGACTATGCTTAGACGCGAGACAGGTAAACAAAATAATTGTTCCAGACAGAGAGTCGCCAGAACCGGTGAGTGAAATCCTACAACGTTTCAATGGGACAAAACATATTACGACATTGGATTTAACGGCTGGATATTGGCAAATAGAACTGGAGAAAGAGTCTCAACAGTATGTGGCATTCCTATACAATGGAAGGAACTATCAATTTTGTAGGTTGCCTTTTGGACTAAACGTAAGTGTTTCAATTTTTATTAAATGTTTAGACTACGTACTAGGGAGAGAGATTTTAGAATTTACAACTGTTTATGTGGACGACATAGTAATAACTTCACCAGATATTAATACACGTTGTGAAAGGTTAGATAGAGTATTAAGTAAATTGCATGAGTTTGGCATAACTGTCAAGTTTAAGAAGTCAGAATTTTTAAAAGAACAGGTTAATTTTTTAGGCCACATAATTTCGGCCATGGGTATCAGTACAGACCCTAAGAAGGTAGAGATAATACAAAATTTTCCAGTACCTAAAAATATGAAACAATTGCAAAGCTTTTTAGGCTTGTGTAATTATTATAGGCAATTTGTAGACAAATATTCTTACTTAACGGTACAATTAGGGCATTTGTTAAATAAAGGTAATCGATGGCAATGGAGTTTAAAAGAACAAACTGTATTTGAGCTAATAAAATATAAAATTTTAAACACAGTTAGATTAGCTCATCCTAATTTTATAGAACCATTTTATATACATACCGACGCATCGGACATAGCTTTGGGTGTAGAACTGTTTCAGTTAGATGGGAATGGTAACCATAAAGTGATAGCTTTTGCTAGTAGATCCTTAGTAACTAGTGAGAAGAACTATACAATAACGGAAAAGGAGGCGCTATCAATAGTTTTTGCCTGCAGAATATTCAGAACATATTTGTGAGGAAACAAAGTAATAATAAGATCAGACCATCAAGCCTTTACATTTTGAAAAACTGTAAACTAACGCATGGTAGGTTAGTGCGTTGGATGTTAATACTACAAGAGTATGATTTAACCATAGAGTATTGTAGGGGTAAAGAAAACGTAGTAGCTGATGTCCTATCTAGAACTGATTTTGACAATAATACTGAGGTAGATATGGCAAATACATATAAAATATTTATAATCAAAGAAGCGGAGGGAGTAGATATGAAAAATTAACAAATAACCTAGCAACAGAACAAGGAAGAGATACAGAACTTGGTAGAATAATAATAGCCTTAAATCAGATACCCAACATACCTAACAAATGGGAAAACATTTTAGTTTGTATAATAAACATTTATTTCACCGTACAATTGAACAAGGTGATGATTGGAAAGTATGCATCCCTAAAGTTATAATACCTGCAGTAGTGAAAGATTGTCATTTGAGGTATGGTCATATAGGTCCCAAGAAATGCAGTGACATATTGAAAGAGTCTTGCAAATTTAATAATATGGAAAAAACTGTACGTAAACTGTTAAAAGCTTGTGAAATTTGTCAGAAAGCCAAAGTAAATAATCGTAAGCAGGAGGGTTTAATGCAGCATGTAATACCAGACAGTCCTTTAGCAATAGTTGCCGTCGATTTATATGGCCCTCTACCCAAAAGTCAAGGAGGGGTGAATTATTTATTTGTTGTACTAGATGTTTTTACCAAATTTGTAAAATTGTACCCGATTAAAAAAGCTACATCCTTGATATTAGCTAGAAAGATAGTCAGTGAATACATTACTGAAGTAGGTAGACCCAAAATAATATTATCGGATCATGGTTCTCAGTTTACCAGCAACACCTGGAGGGAAACATTAGGTTGGGAAAACATTTTAGTTAAACATACATCAGTGTATCATCCCCAATCAAATCCTAGTGAGCGTGTTATGCGGGAATTAGGGCGTATGTTTAGAACCTTCTGCCACCAAAAACATTCATTGTGGGCCACATTTGTGAACAAAATAGAAGGTTACATTAACTGTAGCTTACATGAGTCCACTAGTTACAGCCCTCATGAGTTAATGTTTCAGAGAAGGCCATCACGCATAATAGAGGAACTGATAAAATTTCCGACGCAAACTGAGGTACCACATGGGAGGAAACTGGTGATTGCCAAGGAGCGGCTTTTGAGTAAAGCAGAACAGCGGAAAAGAAGACATGACAGGAATTTAACACCCATCCAATATGAGGTAGGGCAACTGGTATTAATAAAAACAATCAACAGCTTTGGACAAAGAGATTAAAAAATTCTTCTTATTGTACGACAGTCCCTATGAGGTTAGTGAAGTGAAAATGGAGAATGCTTATGTATTAGTAGACCTGCAAACCCGAGAAATAAAGGGAATGTAACACAGTTAAAAGGGTATTATGTACATGAGTAGTGTTGATTATTCTTTTAATTCATTAAAATCATGGACGAATAAATACAGATTATTTTATAATGAATCGGGGGGGGGGGTACCTGAAAGTATGACTTTTAGTTGAACATTAAGATAATGGGTGCATTGTTTAGCACCATTTAAGCTCTAAAAAAAAAAAAAAAAAAAAAATGTTATTGTGCATAATTAAAGGGTGATTTTGGGGGGTTGTTAGGTGTCAACAGATGAGAGAATAAGTTGTGGTATGTGGTGATAGTTAATGAAGAATGGAATAAATTTAGTTATAAGGTATGCTATTATAGTAACGGCATGTTGTTGCTATGGATAGTGGTAAGGGTTTGATTGATTAACATCTATGAATGTTACAATCAAAGGAGGCCCAAATAGGGCGTGATATACACTGTACACAAATATTATATAATATTATATTATATGGAAAATTGATAAGGTACAGTGTATGAAAAAATGATTTGTTAAATCATGCCCAATTTTGGGCGATTACTGCTTCACCAACACTAATCGTGGTTTTGGATGACAGCCAGCTGTGGGCAGGCTTTGCAACCTGACCATGGTTGGTTGCCTTTTAAAAATTGGTTTGAATTAGAAATTAGTGGGGGGGGGGGGTGAATCAGGGGGAAATCATACCAGAACTATGGAACAGCGGCTATAACCCGTTCGCGTAGGAACAAATAAAAGGGTGATCGACCGTTTTAAGGTTTTTACTATATAATCAGTAAGATTTTGTAAACCCTTAGGGGTAACCTTATCTGAACTTTGAATGTAATGCTGAAGCAAGGACAGGAGATGCACAAATTCCTCCTTTTAACGCTTCATTCCTTGTGGAAGCAACTGGGGGCAACAGCTCAGGGGGATAGACGGGCAATAGTGTGTGTGGAAGGAGGAGTTTAAAATAAATTCATTATTTAATAAATTATAATAAAATATGTGATGATGGAGAAGGTGGTTACTAGGTTGTTAGTAACGAAATATTAAAGATTAAAATGAGTTACATCAATAATGTAGAGTATGTAATTAATTTTCTGATGTAAAAAAAATGAGTGAAGTGTTGACGAGGAGTATTTTATTTTAATGTAATAAAGAGTAATATGAAGATACTTAACGAGTGTTAAGTAAGTAATTTGTTCTAATGTAGTTGATTTAATGTGTTTTACTCTATATAAGGAGTTTGTTAATTTTGAAATGTGAATGGAATATTTATAATGGAAGGGATTTATATATTGTAATGGAAATGTTTATTTAAATTTTGATGGGAATCAGAGCGATCATGTTGAATTTTGGGGTAAGAGTTAACTAGAGAAGGTTATACAGAATGTTGGTATGTAATTCTTACAATGTATTATACTTAGACTAAGTATTTATCCATATGTAGGATTTAAAAAAAAAAAAAAAAAACTACTTCTTAACGCAAATCAACACAGCTAAGGAGAACCTGATCAGTTAGGGATATGCTATTATACCAGCCCACTATTTGATATTTTTTTATTTCATGTTTTAGTGTCTAGTGATGCCGTGGCAGCGGTCCTGTGCTGGCCTGCGTGTCAGAGCAGGAGCGACAAGTGCCGGTCTGGCCTTGCGGTGTTGGGATCTCGAAAGAGAAGTCCAGTAAGGTCATTCAGGTACAGTCGCAGTCATTGGACCAGGGGTGAGTTAACCACAATTTTAAATAAAACGTAAGAGGGTTGTGGCGACATATCTTGGCTGATCCCTTTAGAAAGTATGAGTGTCAATGAGAGCTTTTATGCTTCGGCATAAATCCTCTCATTGGGGGGGTATTGTAATGGGTCTAAATTTATTTAAATATTATTGTGTAATTTCATAAATTCAATAACATGTAAAGATGAGGCTCCTTTGAGGTGACACGAGAGCCAGTAAATATGAGTCAGTAAGTTCCATGGCCTTATATGGTCATGGTTATATTATTAATTTAAAGAAAATCTATTTATAGCCAGTGACCAACACATTAAGTATTTGTTGACGAGAAACAGGAAATTACGAGTTGAAGAGGTGAAACTCAACCCAACGGAACGTTATAATATTATAGACGAGACGTACGGCAGGGAGCGGGGTGAAGCAGTTTGGAGACGCATCAAATGGAAAGTTTGTAACACGGAATGCCAGTCGACGTTCGTCTTTCGCTGTCTGCAGCAGCAGTCGCGGGCGCCCGCATATAACAGAAAATGTGAATTTATATATATTCCAAAATACAACAGTTTGTGGCTAAATATTCATCCATAATTGCAGTAAATTGACAGTTCGGCCGTAAAATGTGAAAGTGCAGCAGTGCAACAGTAAAATAAAACAGCAAACAGTGTAAACAACTCACGCCATGTGGTGAAATTCTACGCAGCATAATCAAGGGAAGTAGACATTTCAACAATATACCATTTCAACATTTTAAATACTGGCTTTTCATAAATTATAAAGTTGAGCTCAACAGAATCAAAAAATAAGTAAATGTGTATGTTTGTGTGAATGAAAAATTAATATAGGCCTAACCAGAAGTGTTGAGTTGCGTAATTTTGATGTACGTAGTAGTATTTTGGTGTCGTAGTTTGTTAATAATCAGTTTTACGCTTTAAGGCGAAATAAGTGTGTTCATGATCTTTTCTGTGTTCTCAAAGAAAAATAAATAATGCTATATTTTACTTGATTTGCATATTGTTATTTGTATTTGCACACCGTTCTCTGCTTGAGTACACTAAACGATTTCCTGGACCAAACATTACAGATAAAAAATAATATTAAATTAACAACTAATTAATGAGTAAGACTTCAACTGTACCATATCATACTATCGAACAGCCTAGAACATCCTCCACCCGTCCCTCCCCTATGCTAGTAAAAGAGGTGTAGCCTCAGTCAAGTTCATTCTCAAGTAGATTCCCAAGTCCTCTTGGGAGAACACTTGAATTACGCATTAAGTGGTGTGCAGTTAAGGTTGGAAAGATTCTAGAATACATGCGCTACGTATGTAAGGGACAGAGGCTGGCTTTGTGGATCAGTTGACAGTGAGTGATTTCCTTAGTAGTGAGTGATCGAGTGTTTGTAGAAGTAGCATAGCGAAGTGTTGTTGTTATAATTGGTGCGGAATTTTTTATAATTGATATTATTATTGCTTGTGGACAAATTTAAGTTGAATTATTGTACAAGTTGATTATGAATTGTAATTTGTGATAAATTAAAGCTGGTGATTAGTGACTTCATTGGTGTCAGTATTTGTTTTTCACTTTACCTTACGATGATCAGTTACACAGTCGTAACAGTGGGTCAAAAGTGGAACAGAACCATTAACAGTGGAAACAGTGGACACCTTGTACAAGACTAGTGCAATTTGTAATTAATCTGTAAACAATGGATGCCAGTCAGATGATAGAAGCATAACGAGGAATGCTACGGCAAACACAAGAACAGCAAAAAGAAGAACAAAGACAGGAAAGAGAAGAAACAGAGAAAAGGCACCGATGGGAAGCAGAAGAAGCAGTAAGTGTGATGTAAAACATAAGCGTGAAAATGAAACACCAGAGAGAGGCAAAAAGAAGAATTTAGTCGTCAAGCAGACGACGTTACGGCGTTTGTACAAGAGGATAACACTGAATATAATATTGTAGTTCATACTGATCGAAGAGCGAATAATACTGAGCACTGGAGCCACTATAATGCACGTACAGTGAATGAAGTTGTGGTAGTTACAGTTAATGAAGACTATGAAGAAAAGGATATTGTAATCACTCTAGGAATTACAGACTACATTGTATTCCAGAAAGAAACTGTGTTTACAATGCTTTGTAATACCCTTTAATGTTATGTTAAGGAGAAGATGAGTATCTAAGGAATAAGAGAGTCTAATACTGGAAGAGAAACAAATAAGAAATTTCAGCTTTACAATTTTATTCGTGTAGACTCACCGTTAGAAAAGATAAATATAATCATTTGATTTATTTCAAACAACTGTTGAATCAGTATATTGTAGGCATGTATGCAAAAATAGAAATGGAAAGATTCATATTCTGTTGTACCAAGCAAATAAAGTTAAGAGCTCAAAATTACATACCTTTTCAAGACACGTTAAGAAGTGAAGGCATTGAGGACTTAGGCTGTTTGGTTATTCTTCTGTTGAGCTTTACTTGTGGACTGCAATGTATGCATGAACGAACTCAAGATGCTTTTTGCTATGTTCATAAGTGTTCCTGTCTTGATTTATTTATAATGTTCACTACAAATCCTAAATGGAAAGAGATTTTTCAGGAATTACATCAGTGTCATTAATCTCAAGATCAAAATGACTTAGTAGTATGAGTGTTTCATTTTAAATTGAAAAAAATTAATGAACTTAGTACTGCTCACTGTGTATTAAATGTAGACATAGACAATTAAAATTATCTTTTAAAACTTCTCCCAGTTACAAGGAATTTTAACATGACACTCAGTATCTCATCAAAAACGTTTCTCGTAGAGATGCTTTTCTGTTTCTTTCTTTTTATGCGTCATGAAGCATTACTAATGTCAACAACAAATTATTATAGGTTTCAGGGCCCATCCTCAAGAATTATGCCCCCTTGTTCATCACATAGTTCCTCTAACAGCCTAAGAAAATTCATGTGACTTTGTATCTTTAAAGCCATTCCCTGGACCACCTCAATCTTCAGCCGCTAAGATCCATTTATTTTGACATTTTAAAAATGAAAACAGCAATTGACCACAGGATTATTAGCTCCATGGCAGGGTGTATGAAGCTTGGGAGGGGGAGTTTTTGAGGGGGTTACACCCCCCATTTGATAGGACACCTATAAGGCCTTGGTGACCTTATAAAATCTGCAGGCAGGCAATTATAGGCTTATCGCTAACTGCTGTGATATGGTATATATAGTGAGCATTTAACCTGTGAATTTTCTAGTACTACCAATGCGCATCCCTTTATCATCAATAACCCACCACCATAGAAAAATCTAATCATAACTCCTCCTAATGGAAATGTTATGGGTATGACACTGTCTAATTGTAGAAGAGGTGGTTGCATGACAAATGGCACTATGTGATTACCACAAAACCAGATCTCGTCAAGCTAGTTGTACAACTGATTTTTATAGGGTTACCATTATGTTCTCTTTTCATGCAGGAGGAAATGTCCAGGAATAATTTTTGTCCAAGTCCTGGATTTAGACCTTTATAGCAAGCTTACAAAAAACTTATAATCCTAAAAACTTTTATCGTTTTTTCAATCAATCCTTAAAAAAGAACTGTTAGTAGGCTGACTTGAGGCATACTGGCGGAATTAGGCATTAATTACCTACAGGTAGTCAGTTGACAACAGTTTATATAGTGCTTATTACATTATGACTTTGTGTTTAAATTAGTGCCTGTTTATTTCATTTTTAGTTCTTTCATGTTTATTGGTGAGGTAGAAAAAATGTATCGTCACTCAAAAAAAAAAAATTCGGTTGTCAGGGAAGCTGAAAATTGAGAAAGATCTTAAAGAGTGGGGATACTACTAAAGTATTGACTGTCCCTTAAGAAAAAAGGAAAAAATTATGTATTGCACTTTTTCGTTTACCTTTCTGATTAACGTTTTATTTTTATTTTTAATAACTATTTCATATGTAGTTAAAATATCGTTATATTTAAGAAAATGATATTACTTTATAGAGCAGTGTATTGAACATGAATAGATTTTTTATTCTTGAATTTTGTTGTCCATGGAGTGTCCTATGTTGTCACTTAACTACACAGAATAATACTGACGCAGAAAACAAATTATTGTTGATAAAAATTATTAAATTTTTACCTTGCTACCTAAACTAGCTTTCGCTCCTTAGTAGGGCCGGCCCAAACTTTTAGGTCTGACCAGGCCGAGACACAATTTTGCCCCCCCCCCCCAAATTGTGATGCTTATTTTCTTATCAGTAGTAATTTAATAACATTATACTTTAAAAGTTTTATCATGACTATTTTATACTAGTGGCGGCGGTTAAGCTCTACACATAAAAACTATTCTGTAGGTTGTAACATGACCTATGGTAGCACAAGGTTTACAAGTATCAATGAGTGAAGAAAAGCTGTATAATAAAAATTAATAAATAGAAATGATAGAACAACACCACTAACTGAGTTTGACGTAGACAAAGACAATGACGATGACAAGACCCAATAGATTGGAAAAGGTGATCCAGAAAAAATAATTAACATCATGATAAAAATACCCCATTGTCAACAAGAATTATTATATATAAAAGTACAAAATTAAGTAGGGAAATAAATAGTATGTAATTAGTAAAAAATATAAAAGGAAAATTAAATATAAGAACAAGTATAATGATAATATAAAGAAATAGTGTTCATAAATAAACTATCTAAAGACAATATTACAAAATAAACTAAAAGAGTGATAATTAAGTAGGAAAGATGATAATAATTAATGAACCATGATAGGACCCAGTGTTAATCGATGAACTATATAAAAACACTATGTAATAAAGTGAAGTAGAATCGGGAATAAAGAAAGCAAATGTGATAATAGCCAATAAGTAATAACAGGACCCAAATATAATGAATAAACTATATAAATTATAAGGGATAGTTATGTGTAGACATTGACATAGTTTTTATAAAATAAGAAAATGTTTATATTTAATATAACAGTGTTTGGTAGAAGTAAAATACTGATAACTGTTTTTCAGTATTTTAAGGACGTATTCTATTATATTATAAGGATGGTAAGGAGTCCATTGTTTTATTTTAATGAATTATGTTTATAAATTTATACTAACAACTATTAAAAATAATAGTAAAAGCCTAATCTGTTATGCTGAAAATAGGCAAAGGGAGTTAGACACTGTATTCTATAAGTGAAATTATTAGGGAATACTGGTACACACCTACTGTTCATTTTATTATATTTTGTTTTGGTTTTAATTAACCCAAGTGTTATTATATTTAGTATTACATTTAACAGAACCAGTTAAAATACATGTAAAACATTAGATACTGGCATTGGCCTAAAAGGTTTGTTAAGGAATTATGATATGTTATATGATGATTATAGGTACTGTAATCAAATGTAATTTAGTTTAGAGTATTATAGTAATTATGTTTAGAAGCACTTAAAATTAACAAAATTGACATGAACAGTTGTAATGAGTAGGCCTATAGGTGAGGTGAATTATGAACTCTAGGCAGTTAGGCCTATAACTGGTAACCAGAAATGTGTAAAATTTAAGACAAAACAATAACAATTGATGAAATAAGGTATACTGTATAATCTTGTTAGGTTTAATAATAATAGTGTAGGAAACAAAACTGGATAGAAAATAATTAGTTTAAAGTTAATTTACAAAAGAAAACCAAATAGTAAATGCATGAATCTATGATTTGAAAGAAGATAGTCTTATGAGATATCAAATTAATGTGTAACCAAAAAGCAAACTAATGTTGTAAATTATCACCCAATGAGAACTAGTGTTTGGAACCTAGCAACCATAGTAACTATTAAATAAATTCTATTATTCCATTATTGGCTCTTGATGAGTGCAGATGTAAAAAACCGCAATGTTTAAAGAAAGGAATTAAATATTTAATATATAAAAAAATAATGATGAAAATAATAAACTAAATTATAGAACTTGTACTAACACTCACATGAACTGAAAATCACAAGAAGAAATTAAATAATCCATGGTGAATTGCTGAGGAATCCCAATTGACTAACTACGAACTATTGGAAGGAAGAAAATACCTAAAACCTATAAATGAGTGATGGAATCTTCAACACCAATGATGAACGATGAGAAAAATAAATACCTAAATTAAATACCTAAGAATCCAGAAGAACTGAATTAACGAAAACAAAAAAAGGAAAACCAGCAGTACCTGTAAGAAATACTACCCGGAGAGAAGAGACAGAGGACTGCTAAGTATATTTTAAAATACGACCTTAACAATAACACAAAAGAAAACAAAAACAATAAGTGAAAACACACCTTCAACACAATTTATCACTTTTTTAACAAACACTTGAACTTTCTTTGATTAAATGAACACCTAAAATTGAAGAATAATATCTATCTAACATGGATTTCTTAAGTGAATATATTTTAACCATAAAAATTTAGTAAACTCAGTTAACCTCCAAACGCTAATTCCAGTAGCTATAGGTTACAACTGTAATTATAAGTGTAACACAATTTATATGTTATTTATATGGTATTTGTAAAATTTTGTACTTTTATTAGTCCATTTGACAATATTTTCTGTAGTCCCAAGAACTTCGACCTGAGATTAAAATTAAACGAAATTATCAACATCAGCACACGAGTCTTTCTATACAGCGGCTGGACAGAATAGCCAACTGCTAATAATTAAACATGCCGGCGCAAAATTGAATTACATAATTTTGAAGAAATTGTAATAAAATAATCAACCTAATAACTGTTAATAAACCATAATTGAAGCATTGAACTGTATGTTTGATTTTATTTAAATCTTTCTTAAAAACTGAGTATTCATTTATCATTCAATAAACCTTGCACTTTTGGTTTAACGAGAAGAGTTGGCAACCCCTAGTTTGAGGCAGAAAATACAAATTCGAACGTCTGGACGGGTGAGTAGACAATCTATAGGTATAATTATTATAACGAGCTTGAGTGACACATTATAGAATTGGCGCACCAACTAATAGGGCTAGAATTAATCAATAAATTCTTGAATTAGATTCATTAGATTCTAGCGGCGGCTACAGAAATTGTCAAGGAAAAGAACAACATCAACGAGACGGATGGCAGAGGCTGAAGAAGAAATAGATATGTTAGGGAAGGAGGCCATACCGGTTGAAGATATAGAAACAGTATTACTTCCCGCGGAACCTACAAAACCCACACAGCAGGAGAACCAACCAGATAAACCCACACAAAAAGAAGACATGAGCATGCAGGAGTTGATGAGAATTATAATGGAAGGGAATAACAAAACCAGCGAAACATTAAAACAAATGGAAGAACCAAGAAAAGAGGACAGAGAAACATTAAAACAAATAAATGAAAAAATAGTCAGTAAAAACGAACGTACTAAAGATGATTTAAGGCAGACAATAAACGAAAATAATAAACGAATGGAGGAAAAAATAAATGAAAATTCAAGGAGACAAAATGAGGTTTGAGCAAAAACTTAAAGAAACAAATGAGGGAAGATAATGAAACATTAAAATAGGAGATGAAAGAGGATAATGAGAAGAATCGCGAAGAACTAAAGAAACAAATGAGAGAAGCTGATGAAAAATTGAATAATAAAATTGACAATAACTATGAAACATTACAACAACAACTGAAGGAAGACAATGAGAAGAATAAAGAAGAATTAAAACAACAGTTGGTAGAGTATAGGGAGGAATTAAAACAGACAATCACAGAGACAAATGAAACAGTGATACAAGTCCGTGAGGAACTATTAAGTAAAATAAACGACGTCGAAGACGAAAGTAAAAAGAGGGTTGAAGGACTCCAACAAGAAACAGCAGAAAGGTGTGAGTAAATTAAGCAAGAAGTGCATCAAATTCGGAAGGAGGCCAAGGAGGTGATAGGGTAGGTACAGACAAGATGTGAGGAGAAATGCAACCAATTAGATACGTCTGTAAACGAAGTAAAGGGTAAAACAACTACCCATGAAGAGAAAATAGAAGAATCCCGACTACGAGAGTTGCGTCTACAGGAAGAAGTTAACGCCTTGAAGGATAGACCATATCTTAGTTCCCACATATCACGCAACGAAAGCAGGGAGATAATCAATTTTAGAAGCTACAAGCGCAACCCCATTGAATTCCTTGAGCGAGTAGAAGAAAGTCTGTCAAGAACCAGGGAGACAAGATGGACAGTGATTAAGGGTATGTTGGATGACATGTTTAAAGAGGTCCATGACAACTGGTGGATGGCAGTACGGCCGGACATTCAAAACTTCCAAGAATTCAAAAACCAATTTAAAACAAAATAATGGTCAGAGGCTACCCAACACGTAGTGAGGAACAACATAAGTAACGGCAGATTTGATCCGTATTTAGGACAGTCTCCAACGGCATACTTTTTAGGCAAAGTCAGTATAGCGAGGAACTTGGAGCCCAATATCCCTGAAGAATATTTGGTAACGCAGTTAGCATACCATTATGATGGGGAGATTTCGAAGAGCAGATTGAGCGGACGGATTAAGACCATCCAAGATATGGCAGAATTATTGGGAGAACATGAACGGGAAAGGCATTACCTACAGCATAGACAACAAAATAATAATTATAATAGAAATAATGAAATTCGTAATAACCAATATAACCCTAATGGTAATAATCCACAGGTTAATAATAACAATAACAATAATTATAGTTACCATAATCCTCAAGCCAACAACAACAACAACTATCATTGTCCAAATAATCCAATTCATAATAATAATAATCAAGTTTATAATAATAATACAAATAATGGTAATCATTATTGATCAAGTAACCCATATAATAATAATAACCAAAATCAAACATACAGGCGACAGGTGAATTATGTGAGTACGGAGAATAGAAATGACGGAAGGCAGTATTATCGAGGACGAAGAAGTAGGAGTGGTGAGGATGATCGAAGAAACAGGGATCACGTAATTTTTAATAACGACCCGGTCGAAATACTGGAGACAACTGACAGTAACAGATCGAATAGACAAGATGACCATACGGAAGGAACCAGCCAGCATTTAAACAAGCAGTGGCAGTGAAAATCCACCTGGACCCATCACTGAACCGATCTATTGGGTACTTACCAAGACTAACAGACCAGACAAATGACCATACTATAACTATTATTCAAAGTCACTACCTAAAAAATATTAGAGAGGAGCTACTCGAAGAGAAGCCTACTTAAAATTACCAATCCAGATAATGAGATTGCCTATGTTATAGCGAAAATAAATGAAATATCAACCAGATTAATGATAGATACAGGCGTTAAAGTGTCTTTAGTTGACAGTACGGAGTACCACAAAATTCAAAAAGAGAGTAAGGCCATCTTACCAACACTACCTGTTAGCAATATAATTTTAGTTGGAGCCACTGGGAGACAAAATAAAACCATAAAGAAACAAGTATCATTGAAAAAGTATTATGAGGCGGAATAAAACAGTTAAGGGCAATTTAAAATATCAAAATTCAAAAAGAAGTAAGAACAGCTTACACCAAATGTTTAAAGTAAAATAATTTTGAAGAGAACAATATCAAAATTCTAAAAAGAAGTAAGAACAGCTTACACCAAATGTTTAAAGTAAAATAATTTTGAAGAGAAAAATATCAAAATTCTAAAAAGAAGTAAGAACAGCTTACACCAGATATTTAAAGTAAAATAATTTTGAAGAGAAAAATATCAAAATTCAAAAAGAAGTAAGAACAGCTTACACCAAATGTTTAAAGTAAAATAATTTTGAAGAGAAAGATACCAAAATAATAAAAAGAAGTAAGAACAGCTTACACCAGATATTTAAAATAAAATAATTTTGAAGAGAAAGATTTCAAAATTCAACAACGAAGTAAGGACAACTTATACCATATATTTCAAAGCAAAATAATTTTTAAGAGAACAATAATAAAGAACAGTAAAAACTGAGATAAACTACAAAAGTTAAAGGAAGTGAGGACAGCTTACATAAAATATTTATATAACCCAGTTTTGAAGGGAATAACAGTGAAAAATGATATTTTTTTTTTACTACGAAAGGAGAACAAACGAGACAATTAACAGTAAAATAATAAGACAAGACAATCAAATAAGAAGGACAATGGATAACTAACTGACTATCATTATAATGAGAATAATTGAATTAATAACCATTGATACAGCTACAAGTTAGATTTTAATTGTAAATGATAAAGGAAGGAAGGACATGGAAAACAAATATTGTAAGAAGGAAGATAGAGTAATACTACAGAATACAGAATATATATGTCAAGAACATCGCCACACGTATAGGTAAAGAACATCTGAATAAATCAATAAGAAGAAAAATAATTTGATCTGAATAACAACAGAGTAAATAATCCCAAGAGTGTTTTTATTTGTATTTTTATATTATATTAGTTGCAAATAGACTACTTATTATTATATAATAATGAAACTTTCACATGTGAAACTTACTTGTCTTTTTCTGTAGAACACGTTTCGGCGTCATGTTCGCCTTCTTCAGCTTAGAAACAGACTGCCAGTACATTGTAACGGTTATTGCTTGGAAGGTATAGTGGGGGTGGTGTGTAGAGGAAGGGGATTGGCGCGGGGATCCAAATTATTGTTTGTTTGTTGTATAATTGTGTCAAAAAGTGTATGTGATTTATATTGTAATTGGTCGTTAAGTATGTTGTTTGGTTGTGTTGTGTGGTGTTTGTATATTTCATACTGTTCAGTTGTGTTGAGTTTTCAACCTTTGGGTAAGTAGTGTAAAATTTCAAGATTAGTATCTATGTTGGTGTAGCTATGGTTATGTGTGTGTATGTGTGTGGCAAATGCAGAATGTATATTGTTGTTGGATAAGGCCTTTAAGTGTTCAGAGTAACGGGATGAAAAAGATCATCCCGTCTGGCCTATGTAGAAACTATTGCAGTTATTACAATTTAATTTGTAAACACCTGTTCTATTGTATTTGTCTATGTTCTTGTTTGTATCGTTGATGTGTTTTTTGATGGTATTGTTATTTCTGTATGCTATTTTGTACTTGTGTTTTCTGAATGTGTTGGCAAGTTTGTGTGTGTTGGAGTTATGGTATGTGAATGAGATGTATTTATTGTGTTGTGTGTTGATGGTATTATGTGTTTTGTTGTTTTTGTTTTTGATGCCTTTGTGTAGTTTGTTTATTAAATTGGGGTTGTATCCATTTTTCATTGCTACGTATTTGATTGTGTTGAGTTCGACAGTATAATCATGTTTACTTAAGGGTATTTTAGTTAGTCTATGGAGCATATGGTTGAAGGCCGCATGTTTATGTTGTGTTGGGTGGTTTGATGTGTTGTGTATAACCATGTCGGTTGTGGTAGGTTTCCTGTATATTTTGTACGTGTGTGTATTGTTAGTTTTGTTAATTGTTAGGTCTAGAAAATTTATACTATTGTTTTGTTCAATTTCCAGTGTAAATTTTAATTTGTGGTGTATTGTGTTTATGTATTTGTGGAAGTTTTCAACTTGTCTTGTGTTGCCTTTGAATAAGAGTAAAATGTCATCTACATACCTGTGCCAGTAAATGATTTTGTTGGTGTATTTGTTGATGTTAATTATGTGGTTCTGTTGTATGTTGTGTATATATATTTCTGCTAGTATTCCTGATATGGGGGATCCCATCGGGAGACCGTCTGTTTGTGTGTATATCTTGTTATTGTATGTAAAGTAATTTTGTTCAGTTATTATTTTGGTAAGTGTGATGATCTCTTGTATGTGTGTTTCAGGTGTGTTGTTTTGTCTGAGTAATTGTTCTAGTGTTTGTATGGTTTCTTGAATTGGGACATTGGTGTATACATTGGTTATATCGAATGATGCTAGTGTTGAGTTGTGTGTGATGTGGATGTGTTCAGTTTTCTTGACTAGGTCGATGTTGTTTTTGATAGATGTGTTGTTAACGAGATTAATGTTTTCTCTGATTATTTTGTCTAGGTGTTCGGCGATTTTGTGGGAGGGAGCGTGTGTGTTGTTTATTAATGGTATGATGGGAATGTTAGGTTTGTGTATTTTTGGTAATGCATTTAGTATAGGGGGGTTAGATTTTATTTGTTTAAGGTACTTGGTGCTTTCAGGTTTGATTATATGTTTTGTGTTATTTATGAATTTGTTAATCTGTTTTTGAAATTTTAGTGTGGGGTCTTTATTTATTTCCGTTATATTATTTTCGTTGAAGAAATTTTCAATTTTAGTGTTTACTTGATGTTTGTCTATTATGACGTTTATGTTCCCTTTATCAGCTTTTAATATTGTTATGTTGTGTTCATGCAACTTTTGTTTTACATTGTTAAGCGTTTTTATTTCGTTGCTGTGTCTTTTCGGTTGTATATGTGTGCGTTGGAGCTTACGTTTTATGTCGTGACATATTGGGTCCTGGTCATTAACATGCGTGTTTTGTACAGCTGTTTCTGCGTCTATGATTATGTCACGTATGTGTCTAATGTGGTTTTTGTTGTTAGTTGTATTGTTATTCAAATTATGTTTCAGTCCCTTGTTTAATAAATCCATTTCATCTGTTGTGAAATTAATGTTAGTTGTATTTACTGTGCGTGTGTGGAATTTGTGTGCCGGTTCAGGGATCGATTCTATTGCGCGTTTTGTGAGGTTCGTTATTTTGTTGTTGTGTCGATCTTGTATTGTCTGTTTGAGTATTTCTATGTTGTCTTGTGTGTGTTGTATTACATTTTCAAGTTCTGTGTGGTGTAATATTTGTGTAAGTTTCATGTGTAAGTTGTATGCCTGTCTGTTGAGTGTGTCTTTTTTTATGGTATAAATAATTGATTATGTTATTTAGGTTTAATTGTTCTAGTTTTCATTTGGTTTGAAGTGCTGTATGTGTGTTTTGTTTTATTGTAACTTGTGCGTGTGTATGATACCAACACAGTGGCATTCATTGATAATAGAGTAAACTGTTTAACCTGCTTGAGAGAACAACTTCATTTAGTAACAATCATAAAGGAAAGAAAAACTTGATTTTCTTATCCATTATTTTGGCGCCCTCTAAAGATCTGCACCCAGGCCACGGCCCGGTTGGCCCGTTCTTAAGGCCGGCCCTGCTCCTTAGAGGTTTGTAAGAGGCTGCCGTTTTGGCTATGTACAGTCAGAGGTCTTGGCTACTTTTTTTAATTAATAAATGTTAAGTGTATATTATATACTAAAAATAGAGGTTTTCAAATGAAAAGGTCATTTAGAAAATCAGTTTTATTTTTTTTTGACAATATAATAACTTTTTGTCCTAGTTTTTGAACCTTATTGTCAAAGATTTCATTTTAGCAGATGGCAACTCGGTTTTATGGTAAGATAAGTTATTGAATACAATTATTTCACTAACGACTCGGAACACAAAGTTTTTTATGGGTAAAAAAGCTCTGAAGAAGCTTTTTAAAAGGCGAAAAGCAGTTCAGGTTATAAGGTAAAACTTTACATTTTTACCCATAAAAAACTTTGTGTTCCGAGTCGTTAGTGAAATAATTATATTTAGTTGAGTAACGGACACATCATGGACAACGAAATCCATAAGTTATTCCTTGTGGACCTAGCATTACACGAATCGTTCTTAATACAGTGATGGACGACAGTCGGATGTTGCCATATTGACCATCTTTGTTGGTAAATTCTAAATACAGAAATAGTCAACTAGTCAACTTCCGGTAAACACTAAGTACATAGGAGGACAGTGTGGTTGTCCATCTCTGTAGAAAAGCCCGCCAATGAATTTTCTCCGAGCCTCGCCTCGCTGTCTGCGGTGAGAAGAGTAGTAGTTCTAAAAAGTATATTTAGCTACGAAAATAATTTAAAATAATAACTGTATGAAACAGATTTTAATTTAGTACATTTTTAAAGGCAACATATAAAGATCTGATGCTTAAGGCCTTTTATAGACTATATATATTAACTAGTTATTTTCAAAAATTCGTGGGGGTTATGTGTAAGATGTACAAATATTGTAAATGTTTTATATGGTTGTAATGCATTTAAAAAATAAATGATTAGTTGGTACTAGAAGAAACCTACGTTTTAACAAAAATTTCTATAATTAGTATATACAAAAAACGGCTGTACTTTTGAACCTGAGACCATGCTGAATCATGATTCCCTATTACCATTCTCTTCCAGTATAATTCTTATGTAGTTTCCATTATTTTGTAAGAAAGAAAGTTGATATGTTCAATGGCGATTTTCCTGTTCACCTTTTAAAAGCATAATTGTTATTCAGTTCCCTTTCTTGTTCTGAATTTATTGGACCAAAATTATAACCTAGTTCTCATTTACAGCACATTATTACCTTACAAAGACGAATTTAAGTAAATCTTATTTTTTAACGAAAGAAGTACATTAAAATCCTCACTTTAACCTAATACAATAAAAACCAATGTGCAAGTTTCTATCAATATGCAAATGATTAATTATTAGCAATTGGTTATTGTGGAATTTTATGTTGGTCTAAGTTAGTGAAAATAAAATTGGAAGAACCACTTGAAACCGATGTAAAATGATTAGCATATATTGCATTAAAAGATGTCAAAGAGTGTATTTTGCATAAAACTGATTACAGTAAGGACCTTTGTTTATGAATAGAAACAAATAAAGACTCCATACTTAGTTTGTACCATTAAAATTCACAAACTGATAGTTATTATTTCATAATGTCTATTGTTATTAAAACGATTGAATTAAAGTTTAAATGGACAGAAGAGTTAGAAAATAATTTTAATGAGGTCAAGAGACTATTCGTGGACACAGTAATGCTACGACATCCTGACCCAAATAAAAGATTTTACCCGCAGACTGATGCAAGTAAATATGCGATTGGGGGTCAGCTTTATCAAATAGATGAAGACGAGCAAATAGGGGTCGTTGCATTCACAAGTCGTGTGCTTAGAGGTGCCGAATTAAATTATTTTACTACAGAAGTAGAACTGCTCAGCGTAGTCCATTGCTTGAAAAAATTTAGAACTTACGTGTTAGGTCGACCATTGACCATTATCACAGATAACAAGGCACTAACATTTATTCAAAAATGTCAGTTAAACTGTTCCCGAATTACATGATGGATACTGGCTATCCAGGAGTATGATTTTGAGATAGTGCATTGTGAAGGTAGTGACAATATCATAGCGGATGTACTTAGTCGAAACCCTCAAGATGTACTAGAAAATATAATACCAGATGGAGACGAGGAGACTGAAATTTACGCAATTGACATCAAACTGGGTAAACAATTAAAAAATCAGTTGAAAAACATTACACTATACCAAATGAACAACGTTAAACTAAATAATATCATCGACCGGTTACACAACAATAAAAATGACAAACTCAGTAAGATATACCAAGTATATAATAATAAATTATATCGTAAGGAGAACGGAAGTAACACAAGGAGAAATTGGTAGTAACACAAGAAATTGGACAGACGTTATTAAAGGAGATTCACGTAATGTATGGACACTGCGGTCAGGGGCGGATTTACGCACAGGCAGACTAGGCACTTGCCTGGGGCGGCAAATTTTGGGGAGCGGCAAAATTTGAGTTAAGAAATGATATTTTTAGATTCAAACAAATTTACAAGTATAAAAGCCAGTTGAATTAAGCACACACGAATATAAAAATTTTCTTCACTTAATTTGTAACTATAACGCAGTTATCATTTTTCACCCAACAGTAATACGGGCGAATGTTTATGTTTTCAACCGTTGAAATATTTGGCGTTGATAATCCGAGAGATTTTAGATGTTGGCAATCCAGATCAAAGTGAGAAATGTAGATCTGTCAATGTAATACCGAATTGTAGGTTGGTACCAGAAATCGAGGCAAGTTAATATTTAAGGAATCGAGACATTTTAGTGATACCGACAATAACTGTGATAGCAGTGAAGGTGAAGATACTGTTCACACAGTTCAGCCAGAGAGGTCCGTTGTGGAGGAACCTTCATTTTTGAAGAACGAAGAGCCAGTTCACGTCAAAAATCATGATGAAATGTCATCAAATCAGGTAGGGAAGGTCTTAGATTCTGATCCTATTAATTGGCAAATGAACGAGAGCACACGCGATTATGTAGCAAAGTTTGGATTTAAACAGAACACTAGTGCGGACTGTAAAACCAAAGACGGAATATAATGATGCCCCCCCCAACAGAGATTTGTGGGAGGGGGCAAATTTATACTGCCTACGGGCGGCAAAATGTTAAATCCGCCCCTGACTGCGGTGTGAGGAGAAGCTATGGCATCTTTAAGGAACATTTTACAGGCGATCATCTCTACAAATACCTTAAGAGGTTAATTAAGACATGTGATACCTGTCAAAAATGTAAAGACCATTTCAAGAAATGCATGGGATAGACCAAACCAGTTCTGCCAAAGGCGAGAGGTGAACTCATTAGCATGGATTATTACGGTCCTTTGATATCGTCTACCAGTGGTGTGAGGTATATTCTGGTGAAGTTATACCCGATGAAAAGAGCAACTACAGCTGTTACGCTTAATAAATTAAAAAATTACATCCAAGAAATTGGAAAACCCAAAGCTATATTGACGGATAATGGCGCACAATTTACAAGTAAAACTTGGGTGACACAGTTAAATGCACTTGAAATCAGGCCCAAATACACTGCCATCCGTAATCCATGTACCAATCTTACTGAAAGGGTTAACAGCCAATTAGGTAACATATTCAGAGTGATGGTTAACGGACACCAAACCAAATGGGCCAAATATATTAAATTAATTGAAAAATGTATCAATGAGACTCACCACGACAAGATTGAAATGACACCATTTCAGGCACAATGGGGTCGAAGGCCAAGAAGAGCATGGGAGGTGTATGTGGACCAAGAGTTAATGAAGGAAGACGTTAAGGATTGCCGAGAGGTAATATATCGACGATTAAAAAGAAAGGGTGAATGTCGAGCAAAGAAAAACAATGAAGGCGTCGATAAGGTGAAATTCAAGGAAGGAGACTTAGTTTTAATAAAGACTAATCCAATTTCAGATGCTTGGAATAGAGTCACAGCGAAATTCTGTGAACTGTTTGAAGGTCCGTACATCGTAAAAGGAATAAAAGGAGATGCAACTTACGAAATGGCAGATGTGGATAAACCAGGATCGATTCGTGGAATTTTCAACGTGCGACAGTTAAAGCCGTACCACCATGAGTAACAGTAAAATAGTAAATAAGATCAGTCAGAAGGGAAAAGAAATTTCAAAACTTTGATAAATTTAAATTTCCTTAACACTGATAACAAACATTGTAAATAAACTTAAACCAATGTGTAGTAAGTTACATAATAGTAAGCCATGTGATGTACGTAAGGCCAGCTGTAAACAACAAAATGATTTGTAAACAGCTGCCAACAAACTAGTTTGAGAGGGAGGGGGCAAACTCTCCCCAGGCAAGAAGTGAAAGTGCACAAAATGCCGAGGGTTGCACACTATTAGTGCACTGCAAAGGCAACAACCTCAGATGTAAACAAGCTTTGTCAATAATAAACTGAGCACTTTCAGAGGCGTACAAATTGATTTGCCATGAATTCGAATATCGATCATGATCAAATCAATTTGGGGGACTTAACATAACGTGAATGTAGATCACGTAAGCCTATATAACGTAATTAACATAATTAATCATTTAATGTATGTTTTTAGTTATTATTAAGCAAATTAAATGTGTTGATAAAAAGATTGAGGCAAAATAACGTCTCACAGAAATATTGTAAGTAAGTTGGCGACAGTCTGGCGGCAACAAAATAAAAGAGCATTGTACAAAAGCAGCTTTCTAAAGTCATAAAGAAGGAAATGCTTTGTTCGCAAAAAATCATAAAACTGTTGAGTCCCATTAGATTTTGACGAACGACAAACTTGGGAAAACAATGGATCAGGCGATAAAAAAAGAGAAACTCTGTTGAAAGTCGCGTCGCTTGGTGTAGCAGTTGAACACGTGGCAAAACACCCGCGCACCCCAAGCTAAACACCAATCAGAAGAAGCGTGACTTTAGAGCGTGAGTTTTTTACGGTTCTTGAATGGACGAATTTGAAGTTTCCGGCAAGGAAATCAGTCACGAGCCTATTGGAATTATTTGAGTAGAACGGGTGGGAAAAGAGTTATTTAGTGAGCCCTATAAATAATACCCCGTGTACAGCTAAATTTAGTTTTCTTTTTCTCTTAGTATGTGTTAAAGACGCTCTTAGTATATTTTAACTTTGCTTTTAATAAGTTTTAAAGTGTTAAAGTATATTAGCTTGATTAACCATAATGTAAAGTAATATATCGGAGTGTACAGAAAAACTATTCGTGTCTATTAAAATCTCATTATGAAATAAAGAAACTATCAAAATACTTTAATAAGTCTTGAAGTATTAGAGTGGTGCGTGTTAGTCGAAGAACGCGACAGTCGTTATTTGTACAGCAAAGACAAGCATGAGAGGAATCTTCATCGCGAGTGAATCATTTAATTAGTGCGTACAGCAAGTAAGAAGCAGTTTTATTTAAAGCAGAGAACTTGAAGTAATTATGAACACAGTATATTTTGTCTTGTGCACGAAAGTCGAGTGGAGTTTTTAATCGTAGTTCCGATGTGTGTAAAGAATCGACAAAAGTAATTGTGAATGGAATTAAAGCAAAGTATGGTGCGAAGTGAAATTGTGATATATGTTCACTCAAGGCATTGTCGGCAGATGGAATGGATAATCCTGAACACAAGTAACAGTTTCATTGTACTTATGTATTAACTAATATTCTATGTAGTCGTATTGTCTATATCCCTAAACATCCCGTTTCATTCTACGATACGGGATGATATTCAATGAGCAGTTGGATGCTAGTAATATTATTCTACCCTTTATGACTTTAGAAATACTCAATTTAATGAATGTAAATTAGGATTGACAAATTCAGAGTTGCATTAAATATATCTGATGGTTGTCAGAAGTCAATGTCTTGTTAATATTAAGGCATTGAATATATATTTATGTTTTTCTAGTTTGAAACTCATAAATGCAACAATTATAGTAAGATAGACAAGTAATAACGAAGTCTTGATTTATGTATTTTATGTGCTTAGATTTATGATATGAATTTATGTTGGTACAGAAAGTAAATTATCTGTAATAATTCAATAATTTGAATGATATATGATTGAATTATTAGTTCTTGAAGTAATAGATTGAGATATGTTTCTCAATCAGATGAAATGAATATATATATATATTTTTGTATGTGTCTTACAAAAATTAGTAATAATTAAAAGTTATTAGCATCTTAACTGTAGAGTTTTTATTCAAAAAACCCCCTGAGATCACATAACATCTCTGGCACCCAGCATCTTATACATTTTAAACACAAATATTAAATAGTTACAAATTTAACGCCAAAAAAAAAAAAAACGGATTGAGACTTCCGTTTAAGTTATATTTGGACGCCTAAAACGTGGTGCAAACCTCATTTAAGTTATATTGATGTCCGAACACATGTGGCAACTCCTATAAAAGTTATATTTGTCGCACCAATAAGTGGGGCTGGTCACGAGAAAGTTATATTTGACGCAACCAACGTGTGGCTTAATAAATACTGTAAATTACACACGTAAAAGTTATAGTTATTTGTGAATGGAATGATTTTTTATCCTTTACAACTTGCGACACTACTCTCTTCAAACTCTTCTGGTAAGTGTAATTTTTATGATTTCAGTAAAACTAACTAGGTCATTTTAAAGATTTCACTAAGCCGATTTAATTTATATTTAATGTTGATTTTCTTTATTTAGTAGAAAAGTTATAAGGGGGTGCCCAATTGCCCCGTGTCCAAAATTGATTTGGGGCAACTGGGTACAAGGGGTTGGGTAACTGGGTACATTGCTGGCCCAGTTGCCCCATACAGTACCCAGTTGCCCCAAATCACTAAGTTAATATATTTGTACTTTTTTCAGATAAAATGGTGAGGAATTATGTATGTAAAACTACAAAAGGAGCTGATGGGAACTGGCTATTCAAAAGAAGATTTGTAACATGCAGTGGCTGACGTGAGAAATGGAAACAGAACATTGTGTGGAGCATCCCGTTTTTATGACAGTCCGAAGGCAACTTTGAAGCATCATGTACAAGGCACTCGAGGAAGCATCGGAAAAGTGGCAGAGAATGGTGAAGGAGGTGGAGGTAAGACTGAAATTCCTCTTAAAAATGAAAATGAATTGGCAAACTGCCTTAAAGTTTTAGAAAAATGGGGGTTTGGTATAAGTAAAGAGGTCCTCGACATTTTTCAAGCTTATGTTAAGGCCAATAAACTTGACACAAGATTTAAAGGTGGAAGGCCTGGATTCGACTGGTTTTTTAATTTCAAACAAAGACACAACCTATCATTAAAAAATCCACATGGGGTTGAATATGTAAGAGCTACCCAAACAAACCCTACAGTCATTTATGTTTTTTTTTTATATTTTGGAGAAAGTAGTCAAAGATATGAATCTTGAGAGCAAACCTCATCTTATTTTCAACTGTGATGAGACGTCTTTCTCTAAAGACCCAGTCAAAAATAAATTTGTTGGCAATGTTGGAGATAGATGTACGAGGATGATAAGTTCTTCCGGCCGGGAGAACACATCAGTTTTACTGTGTTGTTCAGTATCAGGAGACAAATTGCCTATCTTGTGCATTTTCAAAGGAGAGCATATTTTGGAAACATGGATCAAATCTGATACACCCTATGACAAAACTCAATACAGTGCATAAAAAAAAGAGTGGATGACCTCAGATATTTTTTGTAAATGGTTTGTAAAATGCTTCATACTAAACATTCCACCAGAGAGGCCTGTTCTATTAATTTTTGATGGATATGTAAGCCACATTTCACCTGAACTAATCAATAAAGCAATTGAAAATCAGGTACAGTTATTTAAGCTCCCTCCTCACACTTCGCACGTCCTACAGCCTCTTGATGTCGGTGTGTTTAGAGGCGTAAAGACCAACTGGGACAAAACTCTCGCGAAGTGGCAACGAGCGAATCCAAGAAAAAAAATACCAAAAGGTGACTTTGTAGAACTGGTAAATGAAGTCTTAATGACAGAGTACCAACTGTAAACATGTAAATATTTTAATTCAACTGGTATTTGACACTGAAACAAAAAAACCTAACAGAAGTGCAATTAGTGAAAACATATTCAGGCCAGATGACCTTGAGAGATATAAGAAGAAGAATTCATCAAGGGATTCTAATTCAATGGTTTCTGTGCAGGCTCTTGAAAATAGCTTACTTGAGGAGTCAGACATGGAAAACCCCTTATGCTCGTTTCAGTCTAACGATTCTCAGAATGCTGACCAAGTAAACTTCTCTATCAATTTATCTCAGCCATCAACCAGTGCAGTTCCTGATCATCCGATTCGAAACCTCCAACTTGAAAATCTGCCAGCTGGTACTCCACAAAACCTAACACCTGAGAGAAGCTCAGATGAAAACCGACTTGATAGCTCACTGAATATGGAAGTTGGATGCGAAGTTGAAGTTAGCACTGAAAGACAGAAAACTTCAACTGCTGGAATAATTTCTCATACATTTGAAGATATAGTCATAGGAATGATAAGAGAGAAAAAAAGTGACAGCTCAGAAGTAAAAAAGAAGAGAACAAGAATCTGTCCAGGAGCTGAACTGATAACTTCTAAGAAATATTTAGAAAAGAAAAAAGAGGAAGAAGAAAAGGAGAGTATGAGACTGGAAACAGAGTTAAAAAAACAAAAGAGGATTCAAGAAAGACTTGAAAAGAAGAACGCCAAAGCTAAAAAAGAGAACACTAAGAAACAAAGAAGAAAAAGAAACCATTCTGATTCGTCTAGTTCGAGCTCTTTGGATGATGAGCACTTCAGCATTCACGATGAAAGCAATGTTGAAAATGTTGAAGATATGCAAGTGGTTTTAGAACCAATTACAGTAGTGCCAGATGGCTATGTACTGGTTTTATATGAGGGTGAGAAATATCCTGGGAAAGTTCTTGGAGTTGTAGAGGATAAAGTAAAAGTTAGTTGCATGGTTATGGGCAAGAAATGTTGGAAGTGGGCAGCAAGAGAAGATGTTTTTTTGTATGATGAATCCGATATAGTGAAGGTTATTCCACCTCCTAAAAAGATTAATAATTGTGGGATGTACGAGGTTCCTGACTTACCATTACTGTAAGGGCTGGCTGTCATTTAAGTCAACAAGTTTATGTTCTGTTCTTAATGTTATAAAACATAGTTTTACTGAGAACTGTACATTGTTTTTGATATAAATTAATATTGTACTGCTGTAAAATAAACCACAGTACATAAGAATAAAATAATAATTTCAGAAGAATCAAAAGTATAAATTTAATAGTATTTTGAACATATGTTAGAATTGTAAACAAAAACTGATTAGTTAGTCATGACCAACGTAGAGGTAAACTCCAGTATTGGAACTGTATAATACAGAACAGCATTAAGAAAATATATGTTGACAATTATTATTATAATAAAATTAAAATAAACATTAAAATAAAATGAAAGGGTAATAAGATTATAATATAATAGATACAAATTAGAATGAATAATGTAAAAATCAGATAAATGTATTTAATAATAATTAGTAAAATTATATATGTTTTTAAGAGGAATATGATGAAAATATGTGACGAATTTAGTTAGGTATCTATATGGCAAAATGTAAATTGTTATAATTGAATTGTGTTGAAATGAAAGAAAATTTGTGAGTTTAATTTTATATTCAATATGATAAAGATAAAAAAGAATGATTCTGTAAATTAGTCAAAATTTATATTCATTATGATAAACATCAAAGAGTGGTCCTGTAAATAAGTTTAATATTATATTTAATAACAGACAGTTAAAAGAGAGAAACCCTGTAATATTGAAAGAAGTATAATTTTGTATTCAACTTAATAAACATCAATATTTCAAAGAAGTCTAAGTATATATTTTATAGAACACAGACAGAGGAAGCCTGTCAAGGAGTATAATTTTATATTCAGCCTAATAAACATCGATATTTAAAAGAAGCCTAAATTTAATAATCAAAGAAGAAAGTATAATTTGACATTTAATTTGATAAAGATCCAAGAGAAGGAGCAAGCAACGAAGCCTAACATTATATTTAAGATGATAAACATCAGAGAGAATTGAACCCATTGCAGTTGTGAAGAGCTAAGATTCAAACTATTCACATTTACACGGTAGATATTATTACATTGGTATTTCTTCAAAATTTATGAACTAACGTTATTTGGTACTGATTAAAGAAAATAATCAATCATTCCCAGTACTAAATAATACAAATCAATTTAGTAGTTGTCTACCCTGTGATAGAGTTTTTCATGAGCAGATGTTAAACATAAACAACACATAAAATTATTCAAATATTAAAATAATATAGACAACTTGTACTGATTGCCCAAATAAAGGGAAATTACTATTGCAAACAGAAACAAATATAACTAATAAGAAAAGATAGCAGTACATTAAATGGCGCCCACACGTGAAAGCAAACATTTTCTTTAAGCCAGCACCAAATAACATAAATTGAGTAATAGGCAATAGTGCCAAACTGAATTAATTATATTACAGTAAAATAATTTTGTTAAATTTAATTAGAATAAAAATTTACTTGTAATTAAATTCATTTCAATTTGTAACATGGATAACAAACCAGAGCAAAGATAAAATATGAATTAAGGAATAATAGTGCTGAAGAGGAAGAAGTTGAAAGGAAACAGCCACCTAAGAAAATTGAACAAATAATTTGAGAGATATTATGAATGCAATAAATGCTAGATTTGACCAGCAAATGGCTATAATAACCAGTAATCATAACAAGTTAATGGCTAAATTTGACCAACAACATGTTAAAGTTGACCAGTGGATAGAAGAATTAAGAAATGAAAGGAAACAGTCATTAGAACCAATAAAAGAAAATAACGACAAAACAGGGAACAAGTAAGTCAGAAAACAGAAGAGAGTAGTAAGGAAATAGAAAATAAAGAAGACAAAAGTGTATTATTATCTAAGAATAAACATAGCAGAAACAAAGAGAATAATAAGTATCTGGAAAAGAAGATGAAGAAAATAGGTAAAAGATGTCCCAAGAAACAGAAAAATACACAGGAAGAATTAGATATGATTAGAAGTGGTTTAATTAATGTATTTAATCTCACAATCATTAATTACAGGGAAATAACTGAGTTAAAAAATCATAGAAAAAATTTAACCAAATTAATAGTTAAATTAAAAATAACAGACAAAGAAAAACTTAACAAAAGGTCAGTGACATCACCGATAAATAATGTACCATCAACATATCTGTATAGTAAACCAGACGATAAAGTGATTGATCTAAACTTTGATACCATTGCAAACTTTATAGAAGAAAACTTGCAGTACAGGGTGACAGATATTTAACAAGAACAGAAATCATTATTGTATATACTACTTGAAAATCCCTCGGATAATAATTCGCCACACGTTGTTGGCGTCAATTTGTATATAAGACCTTTCTTGTCTTCCATGTTATTTAGCCACACGTTGGATGCGTCAATTTATTAATTTACGTTTTGTCCGTGTACTATTAATTTTTTACCGATGTAATAAACTTTGTTGTTTAATAAAAAAACTTTTGCTCTAAGTGTATCGATTGTTCTGTTGATTTTTATGTTGCGTGTTTTGGGTGAAGTTATTTCAGATATAATTGTAATGGCTGAATTACTCTTCCTTGTTTATTAATTAGAATTGACTTGTTATAATTCTTCAGTTAATCTGTTCTAAATTGAATGTAGCGGTCGAGTTGTTCCAAACAATTCTCAACGTTCACTTTCGATATGTGTCTTAAACCTATTCATTGAGGTTAATCTTGGTTTCGTAGTTTCTAGGGTTCCAACGACTCCCCGACGTCTCCTTAATCTTCATAAGTGTAGAACGAATACTGATTATATCTTACGTTCAAGAAATAAAACGCATGGATATGATTTTGTTGATATTACTGTTTAATTTTTGCAAACTTAATTTAAGTTAATAGAATTTTGCATTCAATATACACACTAGTAATAATCGATTATCTATCTCAGGTCACTAGTAAAAAATGAATTAAACATATAACGTGGTGATTCTTTTGGCTGCTACGAAAAGTTCCATTAATTATAAACAAACAATATAGAGTACATTACAAATAATTCTAATGCTTATGATCTAATGTGAGAGTATAAATAAGTATTAAGGTCGACAAAAATGTCTGGCAATATTTAGTTCGATGTGTGCAATGCATGATGGTCCTGAAATGACGTCATAACTATGGCCGCCTCGTCGTCAGATAATGCGAGAAGTTGTTCCAATGTATTTTAAATAAATGTGCTCACCTTGTTCTCACTGATTCTTATATACTGTGTTTTTCTCTTTATGAAATGTGCACCAGTGATTAATTGTGGTGTGAGTTATTGGTGTTACTAGTGATTGTTCGTGTTGGATTACTAATGTTGTCAGTTATAATTTATTATATGTTCCCGTTACACTTCTGAGTGGGATTTAGCTGTGCATCTTCTTGTTGATCACTTGTTATTTTCTTACTGGTGTTCGTTCCTATTCGATGATATGATTTTGGTTAATAATTTCAGTATCTTCTGATGTGGTTATAATTTTTTCTTCTAAGTCAGTTCCTCGGTTTTAAAATTTTGTTACATAAAAAATCTGCGAGCGCTACTCAACCGTATTCACTCGTGGTTAACAATCAAGTCCCATTTCTTCTTTTTGTCATCGAACTGACCAAAATTTCTTAGATTCTGATTGGCCCTTTATGCACAGTTCAAATGTTACATGACCAATACCCCTTAATTACTTTAGATTTTATAATTAGCCTTTAATTTATTATTTTATCATTATACACTAACAGTTAATACAATGTTTATGTGGTTATTAATTATAAAATTACAAATAATTTGGTACTAAACATGTCTTGGTTCAGTCCTGTAAAATTTAGTATTTAGTGGATTTTCCAGATATCTTATAAACAATTTATATGGTTGATGGCAGTTAATTATGACCCTTTGATATTACATTATTTTAAATTAATTAGCTGGTAACATAAAACTCTTATATATAAAACAAAACTCTTAATGATACTACTTATTTTAACAGTTATAATTTATGCACACTGTTTAACAATTGTTTGTGTGATAAATCCCTCATCACTACTGTCAATGATAATTGACCACTTCTTATTCTAAATAATAGAACACTTTTCAACTGTAGTTTATATAACTATTATTATTAGGCCACCTTTTCTGTGTTTATCATCACTTATAGCACTGTAAAGGGCTGTGCCCTTTTTCTCACTTTGGTTTATAATTAGACCAATTTTTATTGATCTATTACACATATAGTTAATACAATTTTACATTATGGAATGCTTGTACTCTTTATTGGATTTATTTGGTTTATCTATTGAATATTGTTTACTATAGTTCTTTATTTTATTTTTATTTGTTTACTGCCCTATTCTACTGGGTAATGTCTGGCTATGTTTTGTTAGTATTAGTTAGGTTAATGGTTGATGTTGTTGAGTCATATTTGGTTCATTCCTGATCTTCAAGATTTGATAGTTTCTGTTGATTAGTTATTGAGCATTGTTTTGAGTTCCATCCCTGGATAGGGTTTCATTATTATCATTTATAATTATTTTTACAGCGTTCTGTTTCGTTACATTATGGACACCATAATAATCCGTGCAACAAGGATAACTGATGTATTTGACAACGGATGAACTAAGTATGAACACTATTGAAAAAAAGGGACTGATTTTCTGGGTATTGACCAAAGCAAACTAATTGAACAAAGATTAGATTAATTATTGATACAGACAACATAATATGAAAAATTATTACTAAAGAATTATATGATGAATTAAGATAAAATGGATAAACAGAACAACCGTTCAACAACAAATAAATGGTTTGAATAATAAATTAGACCAGCAGAAGGCTGAAATAAAATTAATATTGCAAAGGCATGAGGAAATGGACCATCAGTTGCTGAATGAAGCAGTGGAAGATAAACCTAGCAAGATAATAGAAGTGCAGTGCAAGTGACCCATAAGAGAGAAGGTGAATTTAAACAAGAAGTTATACCCAATACCCTACAAATTAAGAGAGCAAATAAAAGAAGAAATCGACAAAGGATTAGTAAAAATATAATTGAAATAAGTCAGTCAAAACACATGAGCCCGTTAGTAGTAATTTCCAATAAGGATAAGTCCTTAATATTGTGTTTGGATGACCGTCAAATTAATCAGATGATAATTTCTGATGAGGCATCACCAAAGAGTATAAGAGTAGTTTTAAAACGTTTTAATAACGTCATTTTTTTAATAATTGTAATGCTATACCTGGATATTGGCAAATAGAATTGCATCCAGAAAGTATAGAATATGTGAATGGTATAAGTTACCATTTCAAGAGAACACCTGTTGGGCTGGTCAATGATGTGGCCATATTTATAAAATGTTCTGACTGAGTATGGGGCAAGGAGATTTTAGAATTTACTATGGTGTATGTCGATGAGTTAGTAATTGCATCAAACAGTTGTTTGATGGCAAAATGTAAATTGTTATAATTGAATTGTGTTGAAATGAAAGAAAATTTGTGAGTTTAATTTTATATTCAATATGATAAAGATCAAAGAGAGTGATTCTGTAAATTAGTCAAAACTTGCATTCATTATGATAAACATCAAAGAGTGGTCCTGTAAATAAGTTTAATATTATATTTAATAACAGACAGATAAAAGAGAGAAAACCTGTAATATTGAAAGAAGTATAATTTGTATTCAACTTAATAAACATCAATGTGTCACATCATCAGTATCCTTCGTCAAGCGTTAAAATTCACATAAAAACATTTACACATATTTACTATATTAAGTCACAATAACAGCACACATGTAATACGATATAACTTCGGCTCCGTTGGACCGGTCCGACCGCGTGTGTAGTTGACGAGCCACTAATTTAACTAAGTCAATCCTTATCACCAGTCATCGCCGTAATGCGTGATTATATTTAGGGCTATATCATATAGAGAGTTAGATTGAAACTTTAATTGTTCATTTAATATACTGTCACTGTTGATATTCTTATCTTTAAATGCTTTATAAATCTCAAATTCCTCGAGAGCATCCATTAACCTACCCTTACCGCATACATGGATTGCTTTGAAATTAGTATTGAAATCTGTGTAATTATGGTTATGCATCATTAGATGGCGCGCATAATTAGATTTGGTCTTGTCTAAATCATTCCTTGGTAGATGTTCTTTGTATCTATTCAAGAAAGACCTGCCAGTTTGACCCAGATAGAAACAATCACAATCATCACATGACAACCTGTAAACACCTGTTTTCTCTTCTAACGGAAATGGTTGTTTTATGCGTAACAAATTAGAAACATTATTATTTGTTTTAAATGCGACTTTTATATTAAATTTAGAAAACACGTTGGATATAATGCTAGGTAAAAGGCTACCGTACACTGTCGTTATATACTTTTTATTTTTATTTTAGTTAACTTTATTATCATCGATGGTATTATGGTGGGTTCTAGTTTTATATAGGTCTCGCTTAAGAAGTCTATCTATCATCGAACTCTTGTATCCGTTCGCTATTGCCATGTGCCTTATTATATCCAATTCGTCCTGAAAGTCCTTTTGGTTAAGTGGAATCGTTACCAACCTATGAACAAAACTGTTGTATGCCGCCATTTTCTGACTATATGGGTGGTGAGAATCTGCGTGTATTGTAATATTTGTGGTGGTGGGTTTCCTATATATTTTATATTGGAATTTATTAAGATACTTGGTAACAGTCAGATCCAAAAAATTGAGTTTATTGTCCGTCTCTGTTTCGAGGGTAAATTGTATGTTCCTGCTAAGGCTATTCAAATAATGTTTTAATTTCTCTATCTGTCGTAGCGTGCCATTAAAAACGATAAAGGTGTCGTCTACATATCGTGCGTAGAATTTAATATTATTATAAAATTTGTTATTCTCTGAGAACATGTAAATATTTTCAAAATGATGCAAGTATAAATCAACCAGCAGTCCTGAAAGTGGCGAACCCATTGCGAGACCAAACTCTTGTAAGTAAAAATTATTATTAAAAGTGAAGTAATTCTGCTTCAACAGGACATTCAACAATAAAATTAACTCATCTATTTGTTTGTGATTCAGCTTCTCACCTTTAATGAGAAGATCTTTTACGATTGAAATTGTGTCATGAACCGGCACGTTGGTGTATAGATTAACTATGTCAAATGAAGCGATTTTGTACGTAGGTGAGAGTTCGATATCCTGGACCCTTTTAATAAAGTCAATACTATTTTTTATGTTGTGATTATTTTTTAAAACGATACTATTTTTAATAACATGATATAATTTCTTTGCCGTCTTATAGCCAGGTGCAGATGTGTAATTTATGAGGGGTCTGACAGGAATATTTGCCTTATGTATCTTCGGGAGTCCTGTGAGCTGCGGGGCTCATGCATTTATTGGTTTTTATATAACGGCGAACATTATCATCAAACAAACTACCGCAACGATTAATAATGCCATTTAGCTGTTTGATGTATTCATTGGTAGGGTCACTGTTCAATGTCCGAATGTTATTGTTATCTATAAATTCAAGTAGGCTATTTTGTTATTATAGACTTGTGTATCTAATATGACAATTGTTGGATTTCGTTGTCCATGACGTGTCCGTTACTTAACTAAATACCACTATTATATTAACGACTCGGAACACAAAGTTTTTTATAAGTAAAAACATAAAGTTTTACCTGACAGCCTGAACTGGTTTTTGCCTTTAAAAGGCTTCTTCAGAGGCTGCCGCTGGTAGCACTGTCCGTCCTGTTGTGGGCGACGGAATCTAATTTTGAATGATCGATGCTGTGTGTGTGGGGTGAGATATGTTTGAATAATGCGTGCGATTTGAATTGTGCCTGTTCATTTAGGATGTCATTTTTATTTGTTTTCGTGTGTTTGTATATTTCCAATTGTTCTAGAGTGTCTAGTTTTCGGCCTTTTGTGTGTACGTGTAGAATGTTCATGTTATTGTCGATGTTTTTATATGTGTGGTTTGCTTCAATGAGGTGGTTTGCAAAGGTGGATTCTGTAGTGGAGTGGAATGCCTTTGTGTGTTCAATGTATCTCTGTTTGAAGCTACGTCCTGTCTGGCCTATGTAGAATTTGTTGCAATTTGAGCAATTTAGCTTGTAAACACCAGGTAGATCGAATTTGTTTTGTGCTTTGTGTGTGTGTTTTGATAGTGTGTGTTCTGTTTTGTTAGTAGTTTTGTAAGCGATTCTGTATCCTGCTTTTTTGAATTTGTGGGCTATTTTTTCAGTTTGTTTGTTGATGTATGTTAGTGTTATGAATTTGTTGTTTTCTGTCTTTGTCTGTTGTTTGTTTTGTGTTTTGTGTACGAGTTTACTGACTATTGTTCTGTCATAACCGTTAGATTCTGCTAGATATTTTATCGTGTTTAGTTCGTCTTTGAAGTCTTTTTCATCTAAGGGGATGTTGTTAAGTCTATGTATCATGGTTCTGAAGGCAGCTAGTTTGTGTTGTATTGGGTGATTGGAGGAGTTGTGTATTAGTGTGTCAGTTGTAGTTGGTTTTCTGTATATACTGAATTTGTGCCTGTGTTCTAGTTTTGTGATGGAGAGGTCTATATATAGAGGTTAATACCATAAACTTCTGTTGTTTCTCTCTCTCTCTCTCTCTCTCTCTCTCTCTCTCTCTCTCTCTCTCTCTCTCTCTCTCTCTCTCTCTCTCTCTCTCTCTCTCTCTCTCTCTCTCACACACACACACACACACACACACACACACACAGAGTCATTATTTATTTTAAAATGTTATTAAAGATTAAATATCTGCTTCATTACAAGTCAGTTGAGAGGATCTGAGTGGCTCTCAGGCTGCTGCAGGGGTAGACGTCAGTGTATCTCTCACGTACAACTACTGTTTAAATATTGAAAACTTCATTTTCTAACCATGAAACCAATACTGAAATATTGTTAAATAACAGAAGAACGCCCAAGATTCCAAAGAAAATTAGTATCTTTACAATTTCTAAATTTTAGGGAAGGGGTACCCACTTACCCCAACGACACGGGGAACTGGGTACCTGTGACTAAAAATATATGATCTTTTTTTACACTTGAACAGGTAATTACTTGCAAAAAGTGTTGTATGTCAGTTTAAATGGTAAAATCTACTGAGCACATTGATATATTACAGTAATACAAAAGAAAAAAATTATAGCAGGCAAAAATGTCCAAACTTAAAATTCATTTGTCATATAAAATCGGTAACCAGTTACCCCACCTTACCTTATAGCCTCATTGTCTATAATTTTGATTTTCTGTTTTTGTGTAAGCAAACTGGGTATTTATTTTCAATAAAAGCTACAGATAACAGTTTGAAACTAGTCTTCACTTTCATTAGAGTTACACTGATTGATGACTTGCATTTTTAAGTTCTCAGATTTGAAGGATCTCCAGTTGTCTGCCAGTAGTCTTCGTATTTAGAGAAACTCATTTCTGTACTGCATGATCTAATGGGAATGAACTCGAAACACATTAAAACATACTAAATTGGTTGAGGGGGGTTCTCAATCACTTTTATTCAATTCATTATTTTTTCGACTAATAATGTCAGCAGCTTTACACATTCTTTAGTATCTGGATAATGATCAAGTACACTTTGTAATTTTACTCTAAATTTTTTATTTACTTCATTCTGTGCTCACCGTAAGTCACTTTCAGTATTGTTCAGAATTTTTAATGTGTTACACAATTTGCGTACCACAGTTTCAAACTGAATAATAGATACTGATAAGACAGGAAGTTAGATTTAATGTAAGCAACATTTTTTGAGAATATGGCTGATAAATCTCTTTAACATTTTTATTGCAGTTGAATCACTCAAATTAAATACATTGAAAGTCTCTGACTCTCAGTAATTTGTACAATAATAAATATCACTATAATATTGACGACTCGGAACACTAAGTTTTTTATAAGTAAAAACGTAAAGTTTTACCTTACAGCCTAAACCGGCTTTCACCTATAGAAGGCTTCATCAGAGGCTGTCGTTAGTAGCGCTGCTCGTCTTGTTGTTGGCGACGAGATAGTGTTTCGAAAGATTGAAGCTGTGTGTGTGTGGTGAAGCTATAGGTGAAAGCCGGTTTAGGCTGTAAGGTAAAACTTTACGTTTTTACTTATAAAAAACTTAGTGTTCCGAGTCGTCAATATTATAGTGATATTTAGTTAAGTAACGGACACGTCATGGACAACGAAATCCAAGAATGTACAATAATAGTTTGCAGCACAAACCCAAATACCCCTTCATGTTATGACAAGTTTCGTAAGTGGAAGGGTAGAGATGATGCCTCTTCTTTAAACTTCAGTAATCAAATGTAGCTTTAACAAAAACCTTCCCATTCAAAATGAATTTGTAAAGAAGAACATATTATCTTTTTTCATTTTATCTGACCACGACAATTTAATCACATATTTAGAAGGAATGATTATAACTCTTAAATTATATTTTTGTCGTTAACAGGAAAATTATATAAAAAACATATTAGTTTGTGTCAAATAATAAGTAAAGCAATACCATCTAGTGAAACATAAAAACACAATCAAATATGGGCAAAATATGCTTTTAGTTTTTTCAGAGGAAGTTACTATTATCATTGAATCTTAGATTAAAAAATGATAGTATCTAACAATTGTTTTAAGACTAGATTCACTGTACATACTGTATGTCAGTGCATACTGTAGTTTCATCACTTACTACGCGTATATACACAATTTGACATTAACTAATAGAGATAATTTTTTAAAGACATTATCATCTAAAATAAAAACTATATTCTGCAGTCTGGGTTTTGGGACAAACTAGGATAGAATGCTCCACAATAGTATGAATTAAACACAACATTTGCCTTTATTAAACTGTGTTTGTCAATATAGTCACAGTGAAGATTAAGTGTAGTATAAGACACTGTTAAATTTAGAACTGACAGTTGCAATTTCTGGTTTTACTTTCTGTTTGGGTAAACTTTATTGACACAAAAAGTAGTTCTTGACATTGGGCATATAATTTTATGATGACTTGAAATATAAAAATTATATTTGATTAATAATGTACTACTAGAATTAGAAAAACTATTTTCTCTGTGTAGTTGCGATTTTCAATAAAATGCAAAATCATATAGGTTACAGCAACTATATAATATCGACACACACACACACACACACACACACACACACACACACACACACACACACACACACACACACACACACACACACACACACACACACACACACACACACACACACACACACACACACACACACACACACACACACACACACACACACACACACACACACACACACACACACACACACACACACACACACACACACACACACACACACACACACACACACACACACACACACACACACACACACACACACACACACACACACATCTTTCACTTTCCAGAAATATATAAATGAATTCTAATCGAAATACATTATTGAAATGCATATGTGTTATGAGAATGTACCCAGGACTACTCAGTAAGGTAGTTAATTCTAACAGGGACCATATTTTCTACTGTAATATAACAAATTCTTTTAATTAAAATCAAAGTTGCAATATTATGAATTCAGTGTTCTTCAATTTCACAATTTAAAAATGTACAAGTACACAGCATTTATATATTGGCGATAATAAATAGGTTTTACCAAAATATTAGAAATGTAATTTTCTGTTCATTATTTCTTCATGTTATCAACAGACAGACCTACGCATTTTTTCTAACATATAAGTCTCTTGAGTATATAGTGTATACAGCTTTACAGTACTGTAATTGTATTGAAAAGGGGGATACAAAATAGATTTAAAAATTTTCAATATGAACATTTTTATTTTCATTTCAACCCGAATTGTGGAGAAAATTAAGACAGTCTTACGAATATATGCTATGAAAACGTATGGAATTTAATAAAACTATTCATTAATTCACGACTGAATATTATTATGACCGTTTCGTATGGTAGTAAATTTGCTGCACTACATTTTGTCGCGGAGTAATAGTGGTGGCACCTGTTACACGCCTCCCACCCCTGTTATAATGTACAAGTTATTCCGCCTTTTGGTTTTACTCAGTTGCGATCGGAGCTTCGGACGAGTAGTACGTTACGTCGTGATCGAAGTTTATAAAAGAAGATACAATGGCAGAAGAACAAGAAACCAAAGCGTCTACTGAAGAAACTCCAAAAACTGAACAGGATGGTGCTCCTAAAACAGAAGAGTCAGCGGAAAAAACTCCCGAAGAACCGCCGAAAGAAATGCGTGCTGTCGTCTTAACAGGATTCGGCGGGCTAAAATCTGTGAAAGTCTTGAAAAAACCAGAACCAGTTGTCGGCGAAGGAGAGGTTTTAATTCGTGTTAAAGCATGGTGAGTAAATTTAATAATTTATTTTAGTTTAAAAAAAAATTACACTGTTTTTGCAAAAACCATATGGAAGTACCGTATGTTAAATTTAAAGCGTGAGTTTAGCGTCTTCATTTGTTTTTTTTATTAGCATTAACACATGTATAAGGTTTTTTTTTGCAGAATGTGGAATAATTGAAGTGTTTCTTATTCATGTCGATACTGATGTTTTCAGTTCGGAGGTGAAGTAATTTGCTTTAAAAAAATCTAGACCTACAGGCCTGGCATTTATGAAGTTATAAACAATCCGCTTTGTAAATTCATTAAACAAATAATATAAAAAGACATTTTTTAAAAGTTTATGTTTCTAGAGCTACGATCGTTTTAGTTTTTATTGACTGCCTTAATTGGACACGGTTAATAATGCTAGTTTAAAACGAATACTAGTAATATAGCTACTTTGTCTTAAAGATTAAGCAAGTATTGTCAATTTGACATACCGGTATAGCTGTTTTTGTAAGTTTTGAAATGTCATTTGGACAAAATATAATTATTAGTGAAGTTGTCATAATTTTTAAGTGATAAAGGTAATGAATGGTTGACTTAATTTAGTCGGAGTGGCACATCATACCCATATTAAATAATAAATGTTAATTTTTGATAAAGAAGTGTGACAGGAGGTTGTAATAACAATATGGTTACAGACGCCGGCCGGCTTCGTTCTATCAACAGGTGTGGACTAAATCCACAGCTGCCACAATCTCCCTTTCATTCGTTTTCCATCACTGCCACCACGCCCCGCATAGTGCGCGTTGCGTTGTGCTGTACTGCTCGCCCCTACTTTAATTCGATCCTTGTTGTTTGTAGGGATTTACGCCTTGTCTCGGGCGTGGCCGATCAATACGGGTTGTGTTGTGTAGACAAGGGTGACCAAGTGTCAACTATACATTCAACAATTTGACTAAGGGTAGAGCCAAACATGTAATTGAATTTTGTTTATTTTAAGAGTAATTATAAGTAGGTTGGCTATGAGACTTGATTTAATAACCAATCGTCAATAAATTACATGTAATCACATAAACGCCTACATTATATGAAACGGACTATTAGTAGGTAATGCTAATCCCTTCGACTTATATTCAACTATAATTAAAAACAAAACTGATTTAGTAAACTCCTTTGAATTGTTTACTGCGATAGACCTGCCATACTTAATTATTGATATACTTGTGTCGCAAACAAAGTGGTCCCATATAATTCTATATGGTTGGTTATACATATGTAGTCACGGCAGATATAACAGGGTATGCATACATTTGCGAACAACTTAATTTATTTTGTGATCGAATTAAAGCATACGTTGTATTAAATTTCGAATGTAAAATACGGGTTTTCTTAAATTCTCAATAAATTTTGCCTTTTGTTCTTATTGAATTTAATAATGAATTTTAATCTGACTGACCCTCTCCGTCCCCTCCCTTAATTGTCGCTCCTCCCACCCCCTACCAGCTCTTCCTGTCTTCCTGCGCGCGCGCTCATCTCAGTCGCCAAGACAGAACTGTTTTATATAACATATGGCAAACTCGGTCGCTTCAATATGCTGGAGTTACGGGTGTTTTGGATGAATTTATTACAGTATCTTTGTAGTTCAGACCTCTCCTAGAAAGATTTAAGATTGTCAGTATTAAATTCGGAAAGCACAGGAATATAGTTGATAGATTGGCATTTTAGTTCAAATTTTACTACATTCCCGTGTATAAGAAGACTGAATAAGCCTTACCACATTGTAAATATTAGCAATTGCTTCAGTTTTAATTATTATGTGGAATTCACTTTCGTTAATGTGGTGAAGAATAGCAGTTCTTTGATATAAAAACGTTTTTTGTTTAAACGACAAATATAATTTTGGGCTGGATAATTTCATTAAAGCTTTAGTACATATATGCCCAGAGTAACTGTGGTATTGGAAGGTGATTAGTCGCAACCATATGGGCAAGAAATGACGTTAACATATGTTCATGCTGTAAACATAACTCGGGTGTTCGGTTCGGTTGCGTACGTGAGTACCTATTAATCTGACCCACGCCACTGGTACAAGGATGTGATGACCAAGTGTTGACCACTAGTTTATACCTGACTAAATTAAAATCACTACTGACAATACAGTACGATATATGGAAGACCGAGGTCCGTTCGGAAAGGGCATTGTTGATTCTTAATATAACAAGGGGTTCTTCTGGGTTCTCTTCAATAGCTATTCGGTTGGGGCGTTTTAAGTCCTCGATGTTGTTAGGATAAATGCCACTTATTTCATACGCGGTTAATTCGATTGGATGTATGTTTATCGGAGAAATGGACTGATCTGCAGTGAACGCATACGACTTTAGAAAACAGATCACGGCCTCGCTGAGAGTGCGCTATACGTTGACAGTCGATTCTGTTCTAAGACTTTTTGATGTCTAGCTTGCGAGTATCACGTCGTTCATTAGTTTGGTTTTGTCGACTGTTCCATGAATGTCTTCCAGTCGCTGAATTATTTCGGATAGGTTTGACATCTTCTAAGCCCTAGTTACTTTCTTCGGTTGCTTTTACTGTTAATCCGGCGTATTTATTAAGTCTTTCATCGGCTTTAGGTTCATAAAGGATCATAATAATCTCCTAGATTCTCTCCATGCTTCTCGCCTTAGCTGTTCTGGTTGGTCTTTCAGAAATTATAAGCAGATTTTTTTCATTCAAAGAAAAAACAGCGTCTGTTAAATCTTGAGACACATTACGTATATTCTTCGGCTTGTGCCTCGTCTAAAGAAGCCTTGATGCTCTTATTAAAGATGAAAGCTCTACATTTTGTAGGGTGTCGGAGAATTGTAATAAGTTTTAAAACTATAGTAACGTATTTTATCTATTTTAAAATGTATGAAACACGATTTAAGAATAAATTGAAACGATATTACAAGAAGGTAAGAACGCTGTAAACAATGATGTTTCAGTATGTCCTTCGGCGGTTTCGAATGCGATTCTCCATTTATCCCGCACACTTACGCTCATTTGATCGAGTTTTCTTCTGGTCGAGATCGAATGTTGGGCATTTTAATTTTTTGTTTGCTTTCTCCTCTTCAGCGACGTCTTGTTCCTGATGAAGTTGAAATCTCGTCGCATTCTATCAGGAAAACGTCTGGAAAAAAACGCGGTTAAATGATTAAAATGAAAATGAATTTTTTCAAAGCCGACATATAGAAACTTTCTTTTTTGTACCTGAAAATGGTAGGTTCATTGTATTTCATCAGTCTGGTTTAAATTAATACTCCGAAAGTCGAAACCAAGTTAAACCGCTGTCTCGCAACTAAAGACGGTAGAATGAACGAGTTTCATTAAAATTCTTAGAGCCGCTTTGAACTAAAAACTTCCGTAAGTTCTAGAATTTCTCGCTTCATAATATGACATTATACAATTTCCAATCAGTTTAGCTTCTATACGTAAATAAACACAAAGTTTAGTAGTTACCAAAAACTTATGAGATAAAGAAAAAGGTAGATAAATTATTAGGTAGAAGTGAAAGCGAGAAGCGGCCAAAAGCGATGATAAAGGTGGATAAGAAGACCAAAACAGCTTTGCGCGAGCGAGCGTGTGAGATATGATAAACAGTGGCGTTTTTTCTTTACGATTGCACATAAAGGGTACTTTACACAGTTGTAGGTTCAAACTTCTTTACGAACAGGGCCATGTGAAAATTTGCACCTGGGCAAGGTTTGATTTGCCCCTCCCCTAGAAGAGCAACTTTTTCAATAAAATCATTTAGCCTATTTGGTCTTTTACTCTGGTGAAAGTAGGATATCGTAGGCCTACTTGTTAGGACCTGCCTGCAATTATACATTTTTATTACAGAAATATGAAAAGTTAGATGCAGTTTAAATTTCTTTTGAAAGTATTTGCAGTCGATGTCAAACAATTAGTTTTAGTCATATAAAAATGATTTTTATGTGCTTTTGACATTGATGTGTATTCAGGTATATGTAAACAATGAACATTTCTTGAATAATACATTTACCACAGCAAATCAGATAATCTTTGTAATGGTTCATAAATTACATTGCACAGTTTTGTTATGTGTATCAAATGGGAGATCCGTTTTGCCATACAGATGTATGAAAGTATTGTGTATTATTCTGATATTAAATCATTGCAGATAAAAAATACTGAATAATGTTAGGAATATTAGTAATATAAATGTAATTAAATATATGTTTAGTAGTTAGTAAAATCTCCAATGCTTACAGACCTTTGCAGTACCTAATGAATACTACAAAACACATATATAATCCCAACATAGTTGGGTGAGTGCCTATTACATGTATCTGTTACACTACAGTGCACATTTTAATCAGATGTAGAAAGTAATGGATAACGAAGACAGTCGCAGTCCCGGTCTAGTCAGTCGGCTCCACATTGGCTCACGTTAATCTCAGTAAGGCTGAATCAGAACAATTAATTGTATGATTGCCAAGTAAGGCACCAGTAGTAAAACATCACATTAGTTTTTCTCTGAACTTTATGGTTGCTGAAACTATTATGTTAGTCACTGTTGTATGTCAGAAAGTCGTGTTGTAGACTTCCGGCACGTGTGACTACGTGTTCTAACGTTTCGGCAACCACATTTTCCTTTCTCATTACACTAAGTTATGCACGAATATACTCGTACGTTGAGCTCTCCTATAATACGAATACTTTCTTAAAATTCCTCGTTTTTCTCAGGATGTATAAGTGAAAACGAAGTGTTCTTTTTCCAAGTTAGTGTAACAACATTTTTTTTCTTATCACTATTACCAGGAAGTCTGCCCTATGTGTTATCTGTAACACACAAACATGAAAATAAAAATTAACTACTGTACTCCATTCTTGTACTATGATGATAAAACATAAATCAATAGCATAAATGACTATAATTAGTAATATTATTGATGTTTCGGTCATTTAATTTAGATAAGATTATTGATGAAACTTTTGTTGGGTTTAGGAAAAGCAGCCAAGTCGAGTCATTCAATATCTTATTAGCCAGCTAAAGAGAAAATTAGTTGTAGGAACATTTATGTTAATGTGAAATTTTTGCCGGAGATTCGTATAATGTGCTATCCCTGTTGTTACTAAATGTACTTACCAATAATCTTGGTATTCTCATACTTACCATTATACACATAAATATGCAAATTCTATCTACCACTGGAACTTAACTATAAATTATTGCAAACGTCACAAGCAGTGTACGAATTTCAAGCATACTCCACTGTTTATACATATACGTACATTGCTATAAATTACTACCACCAACACTTGCAGTCTATGTCTCATACATACTCCACCATCTATACACTTGCGTTGCTTTAAATTTCTGCAGCCAGCACATATGGTATACGCATTTTATCCATACATCAACGTTCGTACATACACATTGCTATAAATTACTCCTACCAATGCGTGTACAGGTAGTTCTTACACATACTCTAAAATTCGTATGTGTAACTTGTTATAAATTTACTACCATCCCACATTCTATTTATAAATACGCATTTCATTCATACGCGTACTCTAGTGTCAGTATGTGTAATTTGCTATAAATTACTGCTACCGGCACATCAGTATGTGGATAGTTTACGGATTTCATACATACATCACCGCTGGTCTAGGTCGCACGATACGCCAATCGGATTGTACCTTTAGTAAAATGGCAAGATGTTGTGTCCACGTGAACTCGGCATTGCCACAATTGTCACTCGTCAACTGCAGTGTGTCAATTCATTTTCAAATGAAGCCGATTCGTCGTGTCGTTATTCTGTGTTACTGTACGCCTTCGTTTTAAGTAATATAGCAACGTGTCACGTGTCAAAAAAACAACTATATGGGTGGACTTAAAAAATTAATTGCGTTTGATGAGAGTTGCTCTGATAGCCAAGGAGACTGTTATACGCGTACGTAGTCCTACATTGCTACACACTACAGCCACCAATACTTGCAGACTACGCGTTTCATACATATCCACTATCGTATGTGTACGTTGCTGTACAACCGGGACGCACAGTATGCATTTCAAGCATACTCCACCATTCGTACGTGTACGTTGCTATAAATTACTAACAGCAGCACCTGCAGTATAGGCATTTCATACATACCCACTATTCGTACGTGTACATTGCTATAAATTTGTACAACCGGCACGCACCGTATGCATTTCAAGCACACTCCTCCATTCGTACGTACATGTTGCTATAAATCTACAACCGGCACGCACAGTATGCATTTCAAGCACACTCCTCCATTCGTACGTACATGTTGCTATAAATTTGTACAACCGGCACGCACAGTATGCATTTCAAGCACACTCTTCCATTCGTATGTACATGTTGCTATAAATTTGTACAACCGGCACGCACAGTATGAATTTCAAGCATACTTCTCCATTCGTACGTGTACACTGCTATAAATTACTATCACCATCCCTTGTAGCTATTTTCAGTATAATTTCCAGTTCTTCTCAAACCTACAAATTGTATGAAAATACAGCTGACACAAAGTTAATATTCTCGTTTGGTCGTACATGTATTTTGGAGGCCAGTCCGTTAAGTAGTATAAGAAGTAGGGCCTACAGTAATTATAAAAAACATTCTATTTAAAGCCATATCGTGTCGTCCTTGGATTCAATGTTGTGTGTATACATTGTAGATTGCTGATTCGTTCGCACAGTTGTCATTAGTTTTCACTGAACCAAATGAGTCATGCCGAGTCACTTGTCGATAAACGGCATGAATCACAGGAAACAGAACCATGAACTGGTCGATAACATTCCTATGCAGTTTTTTGACTTGAAGTAAGAAGTTACTTCGTTGTCATAATTTATAGCTCTGATTATCTTCTTCAGATGTCAGTTTTGAAAAACTTGTAAAAGTGTTGTTCCGGCCTGTCATTAAATTACTCGTTGACACACATACGTCACAGTTGTCCAGTCGTAAGAATTGCCAAAGTAAAATAAATAAGTTTATTATGTGATTTATCAGGTAAAAAATGTGGATGAAGAACGGAAGTGCTGAACATATTACTAAATGATTAGGTTTTCTGTTTTGATATCGTACACTTCGGAATGAATTCTTTTTTACAGTCATACAAAATTATAGTTAAAACTATTTCATAATAAGATACAGTACTACTATTTTATTTGTACCAAAAACTGCTGATCAGGTGATTGGTCGATATCAGTGAGGATTTAGAAGAGGAAAATCGACACTAGACCAGTTTTTCACACTCCGACAATTTCTGGAGAAACGTAGGGAACATAAACTACAAACTTATCACCTCTTCTTAGATTTCAGAAATGCATACGACAACATTGACAGAAAATAACTTTACACTGCTCTTGAAGAACTGGGCACACCAAAGAAATTAATAAAATTGTGTAGGATGACAATGCTGACAGTGAAGGGCATGGTGAGGATTCAGAATGACTTATCAGGAGAGGTTAACTATGGAAAGGGAGTCCTCCAGGGCGATGCTCTTCATTCTTGCCTCCTCTTCATTCCTGCCTTAGAAAAAGCTATGAGAGATGCTGGAACAGATTCCTCCGGGACTGTATTCAATAGGTTGGTGCAGGTCCTAGGATACGCCGATGACCTAGATATAATCGGGAGGTCCCTTCGAGCAGTCACTGAAGCCTTTCTTGCTCTTGAAGGTCCCGCAAGGAGGCTGGGTCTCATAATAAATGAAAGCAAGACAAAATACATGGCCACAGGACAGGAGGCTAGAGAAGGAGAGCACATCCAAATTGGCATCTATTCCTTCGAAAAAGTCAACAACTTTGTTTATTTAGGATGCCAAGTTCCGATGGGGAAACAACAGAAGAAATAAAGTGAAGAATCACCTCAGCTAATAGGTGCTTCTTTGGTCTCAGACCCCTGTTCCAGAGCAGAATAATTGCCAGGAGCATCAAGCTGCTTTTGTATAAAACACTGATCCGCCCAGTTCTCACCTATGGTTCTGAGACCTGGACCATTTCTAGAAAGTCTGAGTCAAGCCTGCTGGTTCATGAACGCAAAATCCTCCGCAGTATATTTGGTCCAATATGTGTAGGAGGTGAATGGAGGAAAAGAACCAACCAAGAACTGAACACTCTTCTGAATGAACCAGGTATTGTGAAAATTATAAAACTTGGTAGACTCAGGTGGGCTGGGCACGTGATCAGAATGGGGGAGAATGAAATACCAAGAAAGGCACTAACAGAACAGATCTATGGCACCAGGAGAGTTGGTACATCCAAACTACGTTGGGAAGACGGTGTGAACTACGATGCGCGCCATATCCTTGGGAACCGGAACTGGAGAGCAGCTCCACTTGACCGGGACAACTGGCGGGCTGTTAAAGGAGGCCTTGACTCAGTAATGGGTTGTTGCGCCGCTGAAGAAGAAGAAGACTACTATTTTATTATTATTACTACTATTCCCTTGTCTTTTATATTAAAAAAAAATCTCTGCAAAATCTCTTTTATGTAATCTGCCAACACAAGCCTAAATTTTTTGTACGGTGTTTGTAACAGTATTTGCTTAGTTTTGGGTGGCTTCTTTTGCAAAGAGCAGCAGAGGAGTTTGCAGAGTATTAAGATGTAGGAACATTTATAATTTCCACATTTTTATGTTTTGTTCAAGAAATTCTGTGGATTTTTAGAGCATATTGATGTTAAAAATATGTATACTTCTAGTGTTACAGAACTATTAGAAGTATAATGTAGAATCTGGAATTGTTCGTTGTTATGCGATATGTGGTAATGTTGATACTAACTGAAATAATTTAAACCGAAAAAAATCACACTAATGAACGCGCTAGATGGGAAGATTAGAAACCAAAGCAGGTCATTAGACGTTGTGAAACCGTCGTCGTATTCTGTTATGCAAACGTTTCCTATTGAGGCATTCCAGGAGGGTTTAGATAACTATGAGTAAGTTATGACGCACGTCATTTGTAAGTCATGATTATAGATTTCATATCGGGTGCTTAGAAGGAAACATTAAATTCGTCAGAACACCGTTATGGTAAAGTAGGAACCAGTCACCTTGTAGATTTGAAAGTCATCCATAAAGGATTCAGGGAAGCGATAGAAGAATTGTTAGAAGGGATAGACAATATTAAAACGAAGAAAGCGAAAGTCACGAGGAATGGAAAGTGGTGTTAAAAACAAGCTAGACAGAAAGAAAACAAAACTGGATGTTAACTTGGAAGAATGACTGTTTATTCTTGTCTAATAATTAGAAATTTATTTAAATAAATTTATTGTCTAAGTAATTAGAAAAAAATGAAAGTAAAATTTTACGCCTCGTGACTGAAAAACGAATTTAATACGATCAGTGAAAGAAGAGAATTGCTGTAAAAGACGTGGACGATGAAGGAGATTAGCGATTAGCGTTCATATGAAGGAGACGAAGACAAAAGCGTGATCTTAAAGTTCAGCGCAATGTTTTCTGTTTAATTACTGAAAAAAAATTTTTGTCGATAAGTCCCTTTTCAATTATATTAAGATATTAACAAATTATTTTAAAATAATTTCTTGTATCGGAAATGAAGTAATTATTGTATAACTAACAAGTGATTTGTAGTGCTTTAAAACATTTCCAAAATTAGAAGTGTATGAAACAACAATGAATTGTTGCATGTACCCATTGTTTTGCTTATTTTAGTTACAGAAAGCGATAGAAGATATTAGTAATTTTAATAAGAGTAATAATAAAATGACTATTAGTAATTTGTTGATAACATGTGAAGTGATCCCTTGAAGCACACTATCTACATGAAATTAGAAATTTTTCTATTAATGTCACTGGCGCGAGCAATAATTGATAGTATTTTTCTCGTAATTCTGGTTTTAGATTGCGAACTGCCTACTATCTATCGGAAAGTATTTGATATCGATTTCGCTACAAATTGTTTTCAGTGTGAGGAGGGATGGTTGTTGGGTGGAGGGAAGCGTATGCCTATAACAAACTGCGTCTCGACGCTAGTATTATTGCTTGGTGGCGCCGTCTGAGTGTAACGTACTCGCTTGTTGCATCATTTAATTTGTTGATCACCAGAATTTTCCCTGACTGTTTATAGAACAGGAACGCAAGTACACACAGACGCGCACACGCGCGTATACAGCGTACATGCATGTATTTCATAGGGATGATGCTCTACGTGGTACATTTTTATATACGTAGAAAGCGTATTTGAAGTTCTGCGAAGGACATTATACTTTTTTAAAATAAATGTAATAACAAGGATTATCTGAATAAGTATAGAAGGTTTCCGAAAACATTTTTCTCTCGTATTATTCCCTTCAGAAGAGAAGAATTTTGAATATGTATTAATAGACGCTGAACGTTGGACATATTGGATCTCAGCATTCCAGCAGGAGGCAATTCTAATTCACATGAATGGTAGCTCAGCTTGGTTGGTTTCGGAATCTGTACTGTCTACTCATAGTTTCACTCAAAATCTTATACAACATTGAAATGTTACCCCGTTGGTCTCTCGTAACAACCACGTGGGTTATAGATTGATCCGTCAGTACTTCGTTCAGACTTCGTTTTCGAATGATTCTGAACGTCATCTCTCTCGTCCTAACAGCCGACGTAGTTTCAGTTGTGCTTATCGCACCTTTCGCTTCACAACTAGCTTTTTTTGTGGAAGACTCATTCTGAAGATCATATTGGAGAGCTCTGGGCTCTATGTGTTCTGTGTAATCATTGGGATAACAATTTACGATTGGGTGGAGACAGTGATGTACAAATTTTGATATCTGTAGGTGTTAATGTTTTAATATATATAGTTAGTATGCTTTCGACAATTATAAATACATTTTAGATTATATAAGCTCCGTAAATAAAATTAAAACAATCTTGATGTTACGTTGAAATTTTGCTTTTCCTTTCATTTTGTACATCCAGATGGGTATGTCGGATTTGGAACTCGTTTTCATTATAACATTATAATAGTCTATATGTTATAACAGTTTCATTCGTTTTTACAAAAATCTTATTTCTATAGAGTCTAAGGCTGTAATGCAATTTGTAATTTAAAATATATAATAGACACGAAATTTAGCATATATCCGAGTAAAAACAAAGTTGCATTTTCACTTTACCCCATAAACAAAATGGTATGTCGGTTTTGGTGCGTTTCCTCTACCGTTAAACTATTAGTACGAGATTCAGTTACTTTTTTTTTGTTCAAACTAATAGATTTAATAGGCTAATGTGCTCAAGTCATGTAGTAGCAGATCTGGTTGTCAGCCAGATTGACTGATGTTAATGTTACGATTACAAACATAAAATGTAGGCAGTGGTTTAACACGAAAATATAACTGACAGTTCATTAAATTACAGTTTTCGAAATTACAACTAGCCGCTTTTTGGTTATATATGATGTGTGACTATCCTGAACTCGGAACAGAAACTTTAAGTGCTTTATTGTCTTTCGCACTACTCATTGGTGTGAAACCTCTTTTCTCCAGATCACATACTTGAAGTCTAAGTTAGAAGTTAGAACTTGAAACTGAGAACGACTTAATACCTCTGAAATTGTCGGACATCAAATCCAACACTGCAGAGCTACATGTTGACATTAAACTCAGTTTGACGACATCAATGTAGTAATTTTGAAGTTAAGAGTGTTTTTATATAATAATTTTAAATTAATATATAAGACTGTATCATATTTACTGTTTGTTTTATTTTAGAACTCAAAAGGTGTCCGTGAAATTTTATTTTTTTCGGGCATCTGTAAACTTGAAAGGTTGAGAACCATAGCTAAACTATAATCATGTCTGACATGATCTAGGAATTATGTTACTTTGTGATCCAATTAACACTTTACGTTAATTGTTTTCGGATTACGTGTAGTGTTGTCTCTAGGGTCGGTATTCTTTGTGAGTCAGTGGCAGCTCAACGTTCTTTCGTAATCTGTTCGAGTTCCACAACTGTTGTACTGCTTGCACGTTTGCTACAACTGTTATACAAAACGCCGAATTAGGCCTATATAGGACATAAAATTAGCAACATTAATCATTGCCATCAATTATACGGCATTAATTAATTCCCAATATTCACGTAAAGTATTCGTATGTTATTACATAAGTAATATAATTTTTACGAAGAATAAAAATTCTTCGGTGTAGTCATGTCCGTAAGGAATTCGTCTCTGCGATCACAACAGACGTGAACATTTTCTTTTGGACGAACAGAATCAGAACGTTTGCTTGATCTTGTTCATAGCATGCGATCGCAAGGTTTTGGTAAAATTGAACATAGCCAATGGGCCATCAAATGTTCTTATGGTCCAATAATTTTGTGTAAAGTAGTAACCACTAAACTTTATGTGTTATACATTATGAAGTAGTAAGTTTTCGTTCTGATAAAACGGTAAACAGAAAAGATAAAACTTTTATCTTTTGTTTGCCACATGTCAGTTGTATCTTGATGTGAGGCTGAACGGGTGACTTTGAATCTAAACAGGTAACGTAATAGATAGGCGAGTTGCAGCTTGTAAGGTTGCCGTCTTATAAAGCAAAACAGATCGCTGTTTTAAAGTCGTTCGACAGTAAGAAGCATTATAAAAACGGTGTACAACCTTAAAGCAGGGTACTGCCGGTTATTGTAAACATAACAATTGAGCAAAGTAGTTTTATAAGAACCGTTTGATGAGTAATTTCTTACATAGTATGAGATTACAGTAAAAATATAGCCTTGTGTATGGCTTGGACTTTGATGATTTTTGTGTTTCGACTGAATAGTTCCGTATAAAAACAGATAGTTTAAGTTTATGTTTGTGTTTTTATAGTGAACTCTTTATTTTAGTTTGGTTAAATGGGGCACAGCGTTGCTCATACCCTCGAACGTAGGCCTAATGTATTTATGAAATACATGAGTATCTGTTGTAGTTTAAGTAAAAAATGAAATAATTTTTCTTCTGTTAAATAAAGTATTTGCATTATTAATAAATAATAGGCGTCAAGCTTTTTAGGTAAATTAGTAGAGTGGAATTAAAAGATGCTAGTTGTAACAGCGTTATTGCAAAATACGCAATGACATATTATGTCACAATCCTCCCATCACAGATTCCGAAAGATTTTTCAGAATTTCAGCTCCAGTTTTGTTGAAAATAATTCAGACTTACCATGTAGAAAACATGTTTCCCATAGTTCTTCAGTACTTAATATGTTTAATGGTAATTTTGTGAAAAAAATATCTTTACTTAATATTGTCTTTTTAAGAAATTTTTGAAGCATCACTTTAAAGACGGTGAGCATACGTCTAGATTTCTATGAAAAGCGACTGTATAAGAAATCGTAACATTTCTTGTTTTAAAGCTGTTACATTTTTTTTCTAAGTTAAAACACGCTTGATTATATTCCAGATGTATTCATAAGCAGCTTAATGTACGAGACACGGTACGATACAAAAAATAATAAATAATAAATGTTTCCTTAATAAAATAAGCGACGGTTCATGGATAGATAAGAATGGAGTTTTATTGAGGAAAATAAAGAGTATCATGGAAGGATATAGTGAGCACTAACGGGAATATTTGAGAGAACATGTAGAATTGAAGACGGTGAGAGCAGCATCCCTAATTAATAGTAGGCAAGCGCGATAGTCGCGGACCTATGACCCCCCCCCCCATTAGCTTAATAATTTTGTATAGTGAGAGTCGGATTTATACGTCTTCATGAAGCTCGCATATTAAATGGACTTTATGTTCCAGCTTGATATCACGACGTGCCTTCTGTGGCAGTGTTGGTAGTATTCTAATTCATCTTTTTTCGTGTTATCTCCTCTTCGCAAAAACCGTTGGTTTTGAGATGGCCATTGTGAATTCATTAGTCCTGTAAGAGTACAGAGCGTCTGTACGCCAGGTACCACGATGCGCATGGGACAGAATAAAGTTGTACGTTTCAGAAAAGTTGTAACTTTAGTAGTGGATGTTCGGAGTTTAGGCAGACAGTTATGAATAAGAATTTGGCCGGAACTAATACGTAAGGAAAGGTAAACAATGATCTCTGTTGCCTCATGGCTGGTATATCATGCGAGAAGAAAGAGGTAGAGAGAAACATTCGTTCTTTGGAAGCACGCAGAAGGAACCAACTCACAGGAGCATTCTTCCCTTAGCAGCCGTGGGGCCGGGTGCGATGTAGCCGCTGGGCATGTTTAGTTCAGTTCAGTCGATCGACTCTTCGTGACCCCATGAACCATGTCTCGCGAAGCTTTTCTATGTTGCATTATTTCCGGAAGATCGTCTATATCCTTATTTATTGCTTCAATGACGCGTCGATCTACCTAGTCCTCTGCCGTCCTTTCCTCCTACTGCCTTCCGCTTTCCTCAGAATCAGATTAATTTCTTGCGAAACCTGTCTAGAACCGAAGTATTTCTAAACTGTCGGAATTTCAGCTGTAATATTTGACTCTCCAATTGGCTGGTTAGTCGTCTTCGCAGTCGATGGGACTCTCAGAATTCTTCTGCAGCATCATAGTTAAAAAGCGTCAATTCTCCCACGTTTCTTAATGACCAACTCTCGCAACCATACAGTACAACTGGAAAATCCGTGGACTTTACAACACGAGTCTTAGTTTTCAAAGTAGTACTTTTACTTTTGAGGACACTGTTCAGGTGTGTCATACCTTTTTTCCGAGAAGTATGCGTCTTTTGATTTCATGGCTGCAAGGTCCATCGAGCTTGAATAAACACAATCGGAAACTACTTCTATTTCTACTCCATCTGTGTACCACGGTGTAATAGAGCTAGTCACTAAGATTTTTCTTTTCTTGATACTAAGTGTCCACGGCTTTTCCACTCTCTTCTTTCACCCTTATCAAGAGGAGCCTTAAGTCGTCTTCACTTTCGGCCAACAGTAAAGAAGACTGCATGTGAAATTATTGATGATTCTTCCAGCAATGCCAGCTTTTGATTTATCTAACATACATTTCGCATGATGTGCTCGTAAGGTGACGATGTACGTCCCTGTTGAACCCATTACTGTATCTTAAACCATTTGTAATAAGTTCTAATTGTTGTTTTAGAACGGGGATGCATCAAAGTGAGAACTACTGGGGGCACTTGAAACCTCCCACATTCCCCTAAAACCAAAGCCTCTTCAATAGTAGTTATTTCACGCCTCGCAATTTTGCCTGGACCATACGTAATGTATGTTGATTCACGTTGAAAGATGCTAGTATAAGTGCTAGTATTTTACTAATCATAACATTGTATTGTGCTACCAATATTTGTGTGCATTCATAACTACTATTAAAACAATTAGACGAGATAAAAAATTAGAATAAATAATAAAAAGTAAGAAATACTCTTCGTCGCTTTATCACCACACACACACACACACACACACACACACACACACACACACACACACACACACACACACACACACACACACACACACACACACACACACACACACACACACACACACACACACACACACACACACACACACACACACACACACAGTCTCAGTGAGCGACCACGGAGTCCTCACACCCACTATGATGTGCATAGTTGATTTCTGTAATGGTTAACCGAAGTGTCAAGTTACGAGTAATGCTTGTGAAAGTTGTAAATTCATTTCGAAAGACAAGAAAGTTTCTTGTGATGCATGTAAAATTTTACATAGGCCTACTTCGTTTAGTATATTGCGTTATATGGCTGTGAGTGACCGTGCAGGCTGCTGCCTTTATGAACGGAATTCCATTCTGTCGAAATTGGAAACGAGTGAAGAAGGAATTGAGATATTGCTGAGAAACGTCAACAACAAAACTGGCTACTTGAAAGTAAAAAATGTTAGATTTGGAGGAAACATTCATGCAATATCGCGCATCGGTCATGTTTATTCAGCTGATCAATACATTTCTCTGACTTTAATGTGTGCTCCTAGAACCCAGGTTTCGTTTTTGTTAGGTCGATTGGTAAGCCGTAAGACTCTCGGGAATTGCGTTTAATTATTACTTGTAGTTAATGAATAGAAACCGACTTTGAAGGTGCAGTACAAAGTAACGTAATGACATGAAACGGGGCGACTGGCTGTACACTAATTGTGTGTAGTCACTTCTCATTGCTTGAAGTGCCCAGACGCTACAGTAGCAACCACAAGGGGGGGGGGTGGCTGGATGAGTGGTCATGGTGGTGCTTTTACAAACGTTTCTGTATTATGCAAAATCAGCAGTTGGTAATTATATCTGAACTTCATAGCACTTCGAACGCTGAATTAGTTTCTCGTGATAAGCGCATCGTTTGGAGATATGAACTTTATTCCTATAGCTGATATCCAACATTTCGTTGACGATTGGTGCAACATTTTATCGTGTATGCTACTTATTGCTGTTCTCATAGATTCTACGATATCGCCCAGCAGGTGGAATTAGAGTGTACTTTATGGGTATCAGAATGGACGTTTAGGATGTTTTTCTGCAGAAAAAATCTTAAAAGTACCATCAGAAACATACTAAAGAATACGTAGGACGCTTTACTTAACCAGTTCCCAGGTTTTGTGTTTGTCTATACAAGAACAATAAATGCGTATGACATTTAGACTGTACACAGACTGTTGAAGCTCCTCCGTAGTGCCAGGCACCTACTGCACGAACGGAATGATATGATGCCACTTAACCTATAGTGTTGACTTGTTTGTGAAATATTGTGATATAATATTGTTTTCTCAGGTACTTCTTTTCACCTGCTCTACGATCAGTATCGTTGCTACCATAAGAAGAATCATTTCGTCTCTAGCAAAAATGGGCTGATCTGTTGCTGTTGCTCATTAACGTTCACATTACCCGCACATTAACATTCTTGCCTGATGTGGATGTGGGCGGTCTTAGCTCATGTGGTTGCTATCTTGGTGGTGTAGCCTGGCACCACTTCAGGAAACCATCCTGTTTTAACAGTGTCCAGAGGAAGACGCGCTTCCAACTCGTAGCGACTAAGTACTGGTACTGTTCTATCCAGTCCCTGATCCTCACCTGCACGTCCCATGCATATTGGAACTCAAATCTCTTATTTACCATCATTGAAGGGTAATGCGGACAGAGAATATGTGTTTTGTTTAAAATTAGAGTAGTTTATTTAAACATAACTAAAGTGCGTAGGTGTAGATGTACGCGCGTGTAGAAGTAATGGTTCCCTGTAATCTAGCATACTCATACGCTTCTCAGATTGGTCAGATATAGGACAGAATAATCAGATAGGATTGTATCAGAGACATACGGAAGGGTTCAGTAATCGGCCGTGAATCCTTACCTATCAGATAAAGAGATGATATAATCGTCCTTGGAAGTTATGACAATGAAACCACTCGTGTGTTGTAATTAGTCATTCGGTGTTAGGCAATTTGCACTATGATGCATTGGCCATTTTGTACATAAATATGATTAAGTTGTCTTATCTGGTTACACTATAAAAATGATCTTATACGTTTATCTTGAGTAAGCGCAAAAGAATAATACTTCAGACATTTCTCACTCCACAGACAAACTCTCACGAGATTGAATATGTGTATTGGAAAGTCAAGTCGAGATTAAGATTAAGTCAGTATCGTATTACTCGCTTGCCGGTACGTACATTTTCTGGTGCATATCACCATTATCAGTATAACGATAAATCCGAATTTAACTATTTGTAATTTGTATTTAAACTTTTTTACAGAATTGCAGCGAAAGTTGAAAGTACAAACTTAAATTTGATTATATACTGATACTATTATTTACATATTTCACTGTGTGTTAAGTCAGTGGAGGTGATGGACCAAAAGTGTATGTAACCTGTACTGACTTGGAGAAAGCATTTGTCCGTGTAGACTAGCTACAGCTTTTCCAAACTTTGGAAAGGGTGGTCATTGACTGGAAGACAGACATCTGATCCTAAAGTTGTATAAACCTCAGAACACCGAAATAAATCTCAATTGTGTGAAATGAAATACTGACGTTAGAAAAGAAATTAAGCAAGGCTGTTCACTTTCTCCTTTCTTGTTCAACCTGTTCATAGAGGAAGCTATGGTGGTCATGAAGGAAGTAAATTACATGAACCAAAATTAATGTGAAAGGAATACACTACATAAGATTTGCAGATGACACTGCCAGTTTACCAGACCAGAAAAAGGAATGAACAGAATGTTCAACATATTAGGAGAAACATTACTGTAGTTAAATGGAAATTCATTTAATGCAAGGAAGACCAAAACAATGGTAGTATGTAGGCCAAATGGACTAAACAAGCGTCAAGATAGATACTGAATAAAGTGAACAAGTTAACCAGTTTTAACGTTGGAACCTTAATCACCTACATACGGTAACAGAAGCGTAAGTGAAGTAGGAAGAAGAATAAGCGATAGCAAAGAAAGCTTTTCAAATCAAAATGCCGCTGATCACCAACAAACACCTGAATATCAAGATATGAAAGACTTCATGAAAACTCTTGTTGCAGTGTGCTTCTATACGGGTGAAAGTTTGCAAGCAAGAGAAAGAAAGCTCGATGCATTTTGAAGTACCGTACAGATCTGGCGTAGAATAAATCGAACAAGTGGAACAGAAAGGAAGAACGATACAGTAGTCTGGAATAGGTTAAAAATTGTGTCTCGTCATGTAATTGAAAATAGCAAAATTAAGTTTGTTGGTCACATTCCGTGGCTCAGTGACGTCCTTCGTTACATCTCAGAGGGAAGAGCTGGAGAGAGAGGAAGAGGATGAACGAGAGGCTCTTATTTTAACAACTTGCTCGTGGAATAAATTGCAGGCCTTAATTGAAGAGACTGATTGAAGATAGAAACGTATGGCAGCAGCAAGACCTGGCCTTTAGAATATGACACGATGACCAAATTGTCACACATCTCTGGTGCAGTAATATTCTATATATTGACCTAGTGTGTTCCTTAATAAATAAATAGACCCTATACAACACTACGCAACGCGCGCGATGAAAATCATCATCAGCGGTATCCGCTTTGTATTCCAGTCACTTTATTTGATGTCATTTAATACGCATATGAATCATCGCTTAGTGAGTATGTGAATCACATACATTGCACAGTTCCAGACATGATACTGCGTATAGAGGCATGAAACAAATCATCAAACACATTTGTAAAAATTGTTTCTGGCACTTAGCCAAGTGTCAAGTCCCCATTCATACTCATCGCCCTGACTCATTGTATTGGTTGGTTAGCTGGCTTCTTATGTTCTTAATGCTCGCAAAATTGCCGGACAAAAGTCTACAGTTTACCGTACGTTGCGTAAGATGATACGAGCGAATGTTACAACTCGTAGGCAGTTAAAGTTATTATAAAAAAAGTTGTCATGTGGTCATTATACGGTCAAACGAACATACGTATTCCACAGCGATTTGTAATTTTTCGTTTACAGAATTAAAGTGAAATTATAACTGAGGCGCATACATTATATATACTTAATTTAATGTTAAAGATGTTCTTCAGGGGGAGGGCTGTAGATTTTTGTAAACAAAAGTACAATAATTAAAAGATAAAGAACTCGTTATTTACCTTTTATTTTGTTGTAACGAGAAGATTCGTATAGAAACATAAGAGTTAATATACAAAATTTAATGAAATATTAACAAAGGTTTTGTACAGCTTTTTAAAATCTCGGTGCTTTAAACATTTGAAGCAGATAGAATTCAAACGGTCAACTTGTGTTGCACACAGAAATGATAAAAGTTATCATAAAATGGCATTATAGACCCTTAAAAACAAACAGGACAAAAATCGCGCAATGGGGCGTACAAAAACGTTTTGTTGAAATCGCCATACACGCGTTTCGAACATCATGTTCGTACTTAGGTCTACGTAACTAATTAGCAAATTATTTAATTGTGACTACATTTTTGCCAGCACGTTAAAAAAAATTTTAGACTTCCTTTTTTATTTAGCCTCTGGGAGGGGGGTACCCCACCCAACCCCTCGCTGTGCCACTGCATATACTATTATATTTCTATTATCGATATTGATTTAATACATTGTATTACATACATTATATGCATTATAAATACATAATAGTACATATATGTGTATGTAATACTGTATTATATAGTTAAGCGGTAACAAGATTTTCTGAACTAAATAATTTTGTATCGTGATGACTAAATACGTTAGTTATTCGTCAGTTCACAATGCTGCTTGCAGTAGTTCTTCGAATGATTTTAAAACTGTATTTATTCCTCATGGTAGTGCCACTACGGTTCGTATGGAGCCCTGGTTTTCTCAGTTGAATTAAAGTGGTGAACACAGAACACAATGCAGGTGTCAGAGTCTGTCTGTCTGCCCCCCTCACGCACGCGCGCGCGCGCGCGCGCACACACACACACACACACACACACATTTGTGTGGTTATAGTGAGTCGTCAGACAAAGTAAAACATGTTATCTAATGTCTAAGTAAAATCTCAGCAGCATTTCACCTCTCCTCAGAAAGTTTGTTTCTCGACTTGTTTATAATGACAAGTACAGAAAATGATAAGATTCAATTCATCAGCTCCACGCATGCAATGTGCCAGACACACAGTTTTTTGACTAGGACAAGAAAACACTGCTAATAAGAACGATTGATTTGAAAAGTACTGTCATGTTTTGACGTATCTCTGTGATAGTGAATCACATTTTTGTTTTTACCTTGAAACGCGTTTCTTCTGTTTAACGAAAATAATTTAGGTAACGCGGAGCATACTGTACACGCGAACAGAACATTATTACGTGTTAACTTCTTGCTTCGATTGAAAATTATTTTAAATAAGCGAAGTTTGCGCCTTCGTTGGACAGACAGTAAATACAACCGTCGTATAACATGATCGGAAGGAATCAGTTATTCTGTGACAACTAATAGGAACGTGTTCCAGATTTCAAATCTGTCAGCTTTACACATAGAAGGAAATTAATTTATTGTCAGTGTTTACTGATGGGCAGACAATTGCCATTGTTGTGAATGGAAATTGTTACTGAAAATTTTAATAACAGGAATGAAGATATTATTATTGTTATTACTATTTATTTTATGACATAAACATCAGTTATTGAACTGTACATCCTGAATAGTGGTAATTATGTTGGAACTGTGTATTAGATGTAAAAGTAGTTGCAAGTTTTGCTGGCGTTAATTAATTGGTATTGACGTAAAAACATCGTGTGACGGTGATGTTCCTCGCTTAAGTGTGACAGCATTCCTGTGACTTCAGGATATGTATAACCATCCTTCCGGTACCAGACCTCCTGTGACTGTACTCCACATCTCTCGATGGACACTAAACAGAGAATATTTGAAGATTACATGGTCACATACGGGCAGTCTGACATGTTATTGAAACCTCGATAACCCCCTCGTCGAGTAATAGTTCACTACTCTATGTAACCCAGTTTTTTTTCTATATTGGCGATTATCGATGAGTCCGTCTAGTCCTACATGAAATATTTGTCTTGTCTGCCACTGAACAAAACTTACTTTCAACTAGTAACTCCGGATTCCTTCCTTATCCTCTGGCGCTTTATTACATTTGAATAATAGTATAAACCATTCTCCTACTGTCGTATCTATTTTTTGTACTATCGTATCTTGTAACACATTCGCAGATGATGATACCGACGAATGCTAAAGATCAAATTAACGAATGGAAAAACAAAACACGAACAAATTTATTCAAGAAGATAATAAGACCATCGAGTATTGTCAAAAGAGTGTGAAATAAGCCGATGGGACATATATTTAAGACAAGTGGACATATATTTAATAAACGTTTAGAATGAAAACACGAAGAAAATAAGGGTAAGAAGTCTAAAGTTGTTAACCCTAGTAAAGAATTCAGTTGTAAAGAAATTCGAGTTGTTCAGTTGTGCTTGTAAACTACAATTCCGGAACATCGGATCAGCCTGCAGATACAATGCGAGATACAAGAGAAGGATTTATGTGTAATAGCCTCTAAATACAGTATAATACAATTAATTGTTCACATCCTGTTGAATATCCTGCTTGGAACTAAGCGCTGTCCTGCAGGGTGCATTGCTCCTTGTCATCGGGGGGTTTAACTGTAAAGTTCCCAGACAGAACTTAATAATTGCTATTATTAAATTGAAAATGTTTATTGAGCTCTGTTGTGCCGAGGAAGGAATATTAAGTTACTTGTTTAGTGTAAGAATATCTGGTCTGTTTATCATTTGTTTCGCAACATGTAGGTATTGCAGTGAAGATAAAATAAATTTTTGTATTCTGATACTGATAGAGCTTTTCACATGTAATTTGCTATTCTTTGAATTTATTATTCTTTGGTTGTTTTGACATCAAAATTAAAGGTGAAAAAATGTACGAATCTGTATGTAGATAACAGCACGTGTGTGTATGTGTGTGTGTTCACTATTCACTGATCTATTCGCTATGTATCTATACTCACTTATCAAACGATGGAAGTTGTTTGATTTCCTTCTGCGTTAGCATCAGAAACATCTCTCTCCTGACTGGATAACAGTGATCAACAAGCATTCTTGCCTCCCTGTCACCTCTATCGCAAAGTGTCTTGGTGGACCACCACACGCCGAAAGAAGAGTCGACGTGTCAGTACTAAGACGGTAGCATTGAATATGGCTTCCGCATATGTAATGATAAAGCGCCTGGCATTCATGAGGGACCGCGGCTGGTGAGCTCAACGTAAAATGATTGTCACCGTGCAAGTTTAAATACCGTGATAACGACACCACACCAAAATTGTCAGGTAAGATGGGTGTCGTAGAAATTCATGTCGAGGAACCATTTTGTGCTCCCATATCTTCGAATAAGTACGAGTTCACTATCAATCCGAAGGGAGCTCTGAGCTTCGTAAATTTATGTCTGAAATTACATTTGTTCTCTTGAATAACATCCACACTGTTTTTTTAAAGCTTCTTTTTTGGGGGCCCACAAGAATACCTCCTTTGACTTTTTCCCTCCAGCATCATTTTTCCCGTTGTCTTGGCAAAAATTTTGAAAAGCCGTAACTGTATGTGAAGCTTGAAGAATCACAATTAACTACTGTGGGGTGTATACTTTTTTTGTACACGAGTAAGTTCAGGTTTTGGCAACCGTACGTACTTTGCCATGTAACACAACGGGCGCGCGCGAGAGCCACTTGATGTTTTACTTGTATACGTGTAACACAGAAATTATACTTTTGGTTCATTCTATCCAATGGGTACAGAAAAAAATCCATCTCTTGCCTGATGTTACATGTTACATCCCCCCCCTCAACTTAACATTAACAGTCAAATTATAGTGCACGGGATTTTACACTAGTCGAGTTAAACTTGTCGTTAAGCTTTAATGTCAATTCTACTGGCACATACCAAATGTTATCAGGACGACTTACATACTTCCTTGGCAAGTATAGTCAGTCAGTGTCTAACACTACGCACAGAATACTGAAGAAAACAAACAGAATGCAGATCTGATCAATGCGTTTACAGCGAGTGTACACGTGATACTAGATGGTGAACGCTCGCGTCTATTTTAATAAACGCAAGAAAAGTGCACTTAGTAGATGATTGTCCTCAGTTTTTCAAGTGTCAACATATTGTCTGGGAACAGAAAGACAGAAGTGTAAGCTTACAGGGGCAGAGAATTGTAACAAATAAGATTAAAACGTACGTGAAAATAAACATATTAAATCATGTCGGTAGACGCAAAGAAGAATTTATTCATTAAGTAGCTACATATGAGGATGGTTGGTAGAGAAGTTGCGACCGCGTTATTTGAAATCTGCGTTGAAAATTCTAATGGAAACATCTCTTTTTTCTGTTGTGCTGGCCAATGTTACTGACGAAGTCACGCTAATGTTTAGGCACGTGATATATCATGTTTGCAAGGGACAGGCATATAGCGCATTATCTGTTGCATTTCGAAGTTTAGGTTATGTACACGTAAGTCTTGGTATCTCGGCAGATTATCAGTGGTCTAGCAGAAGAGCGAGCCTTAAATGGAGGAGAGTGGCAATTCAGTTTTGAAGATGGAAGATGTCGAAGAACTTTTTTTATCGTTATTTCGTTACAGTAATTACAGTAGTACAAGTACAGTATTATAGCAATATGCGGATGAAGTAAAATAGGGGCCCCCTGGAAATATCCGTGTTGGGGCTTTTGAAATATACGTCTTCAAGACGTACGTCTGGTACTGAAAAGATTAATGAAAACAATTCATGATACTTCTGGACAACTAAATACAGCGAAGACAATTTTTTAAATCCCGTTTTGGGATGTGTAAACACGGTGAGAATGTTGTTTGTAATGCAGGTCTCGTAAAGATTCATGAATTCATTGAATATGCTGCTCTTAATCGTTTAACCCGTACAAGAGCTTTCTACGTCGGACAGAAGTTACGTACATATATTGGAGTAGCCTATGTAACGAGAGAGGTTAATGTAGTAGCCAGATCATTGTGTGTGTGTGTGTGTGTGTGTGTGTGTGTGTGTGTGTGTGTGTGTGTGTGTGTGTGTGTGTGTGTGTGTGTGTGTGTGTGTGTGTGAAGAAAGACAGACAGACTTCATCTGTAACTGTGGATTTAGGCACACCGTTCTGTATTTCAACGGAAGCAGCGTGTGCAAATGTAGGAAGTAGGGACAGTACGTTGTTCACGAAAGGGCAGACAGTGAGATCGACGATTTACACTCTTTCCCACTGACTACTGGTTAACATGTGTTCACTGCTGGACGAAACTTTTTTACGAATGCAGTTGACTTATGTGAACAGTTTTCATTTCACCATACTAAGCTGTGCAACGTCTCCTACTAGTAGGATATCAGAACAGGCTGCGTGTAGAACAGAATCTCTGGAAACAAGATTCGTATCCAGTACATATCATACGTTAATACGTGTGTCTTAAGAGCATCGGCTTTGCTGTAATTTGACATCTGAAACGTAAATTAGTTGATCAAAAACTAAAGTCGGACTCTTCAACGCATACATCTATATGTGCCTGAAATACTTCAAGTTAAGTGTAGTTGTAAATTAATGAAGTGCTATACAGATGTGACCATTTATTCAACACGAGAGTTGCAGAGGTTTTAAGCTCTGCGACAAGGATGTTTGTTCAGGAGCTGGAATATCCGAAGGAAGGTTACACCATGAGAATTTTACTTTGTCGTTTACTATACGGTCTAACAAAATATTCACTTTGAAAGACGCGAGAACGAGTTGCTCGTACTAGTTTCATTACTGGTGGTGATTCATGTTTTGTTAATATACAAGTGTAATACATTAGAAAATTTTACGACGATAGCAACTTGTAATTACGATATTTTCAGAAGGTTAAAAAGGGTATATTGTTCGATATAAATGGTATAAATCTTTAAAGCTCATTACCATTTTGTTTTTCCAGAGTATTGTGATTATTAATGTTAATGAAGGTCAGCGTTATTTTAGCGTTCGTTATGTTAGTGAGCTCTGGTATATCAATATGCCATCCTCTAAATTTTTTTTTTTTTTTTTTTTTTTTTTTAGGCATTTGGGGGGGGAATTGGGTAAATAGACTGTTGGGCAGTGGTTAGAAACAGAGCAGGACACGCATCTAGCGTGCATCGCTTCACTTGACATGGACAACTTCCGGTCGTGGCTGTACAGTACTTACCATCTGCAGCTGGGGGACTGTCTCCCCACCCATTGCTGCGCACTGGCCCGCATCTACTGTCTGGCCGCCTAATATAACTTATTCTAAGTGAAGTATTTCATTAATCTTTAGTAGTCTGCGTGCGCGCACTACCTTAAGCAAGCTCCGTTTATTAATTGTATTATAATATTATACGATATTAACTTAGTTTTAATTATCGATTTATGTACTTGTTCACCCTCTAACAAACAATATTACTTTAATAATGATGTTATTCAAGTGTATGTTACGTTGCTGAATTTGTATTTTGACTATTTAATTTTAGTGTGGGATTATTCATTTTGGTGATCGTTTAACTCTGGTATCGACTTGATTTTTCCACGTGTTAGATGGACACTCCCACGTAACAGTGTATAAACGTATTTTTAAAAACCAAAATTCCCTATAAGACATACCGTACAACAATATATGCTAATGACGTACGGAAAATTCATTCGTTATGCATTCGCGCTGTCTATCACAGACATTCTGTTATACCGTTTTTTCTAAGATTCTGAAATTTGTGAAAATAATCTTTTACGATTTCTTCTTACAAGTTTGAGAGAAAATAACCTACAAAACAAATACACATGCAAGCACGCGATCGCCTCATAGTGTATACATATTAGATGTACTACATGTAATATTGCTCACTTACATATGCTTCCGTGTACGGTAAGTCGATTTCTACCTTACAGTTGCCATGTACACATTTCTAATTATTTTTCTACCGACTGTTGAAATAATTTTGATTACTAGGCACTGTAGTGAACAGAAACAAAAACAGAGTATTAACGTAGTAGCACAATATATATGTGCAGTTTTTACACAGAACCAAATGCTGAATTATAAACCGAAAGGCGAAATGGATGAGGGTTGTCCGAAAAAGTTCTTGATTGCCCAATTTAAAATTAGATTACCCGAGGCCGGAACAATCAATCACGGTTTAACCCCTGACGACTCGGTCATCACCTCTCTCCATACCCACATCTCCCGTCTGTTGATAGGTTAGGGAATTTCGCCAGCTATAACTAATAACAGCCAACTAAAAACTACAGTAAGTAATGTTTATATTAATGCGGCAAGACTGATATTGTCTCAGATGTCATATAAAGTATAGGTGGACTATCATAAGTAACATTCGGATAAATGGTTAATGCAAAATTAATAATAATAAAGCTATTAATTAACAAAATAACATAGGCTAATCAGTATATAGCACATACAATATTCAGATGTTATGTACTTCATTATTTGGAAGATTTGGAGGAGATGCAGCTGAAACTTGTGTCTCTTCCGTGTCACAGTATTTCCTACACGTTCAATCTATGGTCCACCAAAACAAAGATATAGTGCAAACTGACGATTGTGTATTGAAGGAATTAAATTTTTGCTCTTTTTTGACTTTTAGCAATTTTTAAACTTCAAATGTTATTTATTGTCGTAATTCTAATGGGGGAATCAGGCAGACCGGTTTTGTAGTTTTAAAAATACTTTTATCTTACGTTGTATTTATTTATCTTAAACCGGCAATAAACAATTAATATTAAACATTGTTTTGAATATAAAGAATAATATAAAAACGAAGAAAGAATAAAATTCTTTAATTAACACCTTCGTAATCTTTGACCTCAATTGGGTAGGAAAGTGACAAGTTACCTACAGGTGGCGTTTTCATTTTACAAAACCACTGAATTGCTGAAGGAAATAAGTGAACAGTAATTTGATACCACTTAACCAGTTAGTATGTTATTTAATCATGAAACAAACTATCAAATGATTCAATATTCCTTTATCAGAACCGTCGTGAGATCATGCTGCTCGGACATGAAAATATGTTTATACTTCTCTTGATGTAACGTTAATAATTGTGTACACCTGTAGAATTGAGGTAGGGCATTAACATTATTATACTTCTAGCCATACTATAGGATTAAAATGAAACGCTTGTTTTAAGATTTACGGTGTAATCATGGAATAGCACAATGAGAAATGTGTAAGGTGTAAAATATAGCCTAATACTCGTGCCAGAAGATATGCGAGGAATGAAGGTCATTGGGTAGACACGATTTGTAATAGAACGAAGAACTATCGCCTGCTAACGTTACGACTTCGAAAGATGAATAAATTTTGTTTGTAGATACCCGTGTTAGCAAATCATTTTCCAAATTAGGTGTCAAACTTGCCGGGTCGTCGCAGTCCCATCAATTGCCGGTTTGTGATTAGTTACATCTCGGCCAGTTATTCGGTTCGCCTGTATTGGCCCTTGGTTAACCGCTGTCACCAGCGGTCGAATCCGCGAAGTAGGATGTACAGCCTTTATGTTTCCTCCTTCGTGATCATGTTCATATGCTTGTATATCTCGACCTCTTCTCGGTGTATCCAGTCGACTGATGTCATTTTGATACTTCCAAATTGTTTCGCAACTGCCTAAAGAAGGGTCTCGTCGCGTTTGCGAATTCAATTTTTTGCAGGATAGCTGCAATAAAAGTTATTAAAGTTGGGGCTTCACATTTTACAGTGTGACGCGGGCAGTAGAGGAACTTATCAGCGTTTAACGTGATGTCATAGGACTTCAGGATAAGAAAATGATAGGTAACGTGAACGTGAGTACGTTCTGGAAATTATGGTAGAATCGAATTTTTAAAGAAATCTCTAACCAGGCGAGGGGACAGGTTGTTATTTAGGGCATTGGGTGAGTTGCATTCAGAGCCAATGAAAAGTAAAACTATCAAGGCGGGAAGAAAACGCGTGGAGGATGCCGGGTGTAATGAGTTTGCATGATGAAGATATTGCCTCAAGTTATAAATAAGAAGTTACACAAGTATTATACCTATTGGAAATTTATGAATAAGCTTGCTTTATTTATATACGCGCGCTCCCAAGTTTATAAAATACATTTTAGACATTTTATGCTAAATAAGTTTGAAGGTTCGTTGACAATGATATCTTAATTCTTACGTTACGTTAGACTGAAGCAGTTCTTCAAGTTAAAACGATTACAACTGTTCACACTTAAAATAATATAAGAAAGGCATTTGGGAAGTTATGGCCAACCATAAAATTATAACATGTATAATTTAATTAAAAATATGGTTAGGTATCGTAAAAAATGTATACGTTTCGTTTTATAAAATAATTGAATATTATTTATTTTGTGACATCACTAGATCGAGCTACAGCGAGTTTCATTGGTTTCTGCTTACTTCAGAATTACGTGTACCGCATAGATGACACGTGTGCGTGCGAGTGAAGTCTTGTGTATCGTCTTTCCATATTTGTTTGAAAAAATAAATTTATTCAAGTTACCGTAATGCTTTTTAAAAATGAGACGTTAAGATCAGCTGTTTTGTCAGTTTACTCTCCCGAGGTTGATTAAGACGCGATGTGAGGAGTGTTTGTACACGCATGGGTAGGAATAACAAAGAAACGTGTTGAGGTTTCGATGTTCTTTTTTCCTTATGTGGCCCTTCTGTCTTATAGCGTCGAGTTGTTGGGCGGTAGGGGGGTTCTACCCCCTAGTCTCCAGTTTTCTATGTAAAGTTTCTATGTAGTTTTGAAAAAGAATTGTTTTTGTCTCATCTGTATTGTAAATAATTTTCAATTAGCTTAACATTTTTGAGTCTGATACCATCTAAAATGATCACGGTAACTTTGAAGTGCAATAAGAAATTTAAAGAATATGTGTATTTGTTATAGTTATTTGTGGAAACCCGAATCGATTGTCATGGGCTATTTCTGAAGTAACAGTTATTTTCACCGGGACGCTTTTCTGTTGATATTAAAGCAGATTGGGTATAGAGAAAGGGACAGATTGCGTATATGGTGTACAATGTGCAATAAATTCATGGCACTCCGTTAAAAGTCGTTAACCTAACTTTTAGCCTAGTCGCTCAGAAAGTCAAAGAAAGAGAAGTACGCGCGTTCACACACACATGCGCACACAATATAAAACAAAAATTTACCCATTTTATGTTGGTAAAAAACATTATTTATGGGCTTGTTTGGTCACATCCAACAAAACAGGTGGTGGTGTTTCACTGCGTTTCTTATAGTAATCTGTTAATCGTTTAAAAACTCTGAATTTTCAAGTGATTTGGTTCGCGTATGTGAATGTCAGAAATTACATATAAGTAGAAGTTATTCTCCAGCTCCCTTCCCATAAAAAAATGACATATAAACCTTCGTATGTGGAAACGTGAACCCCGATTGTTTTCTTGTTATAAGGAGAAGATAAACTGATGGTATAGAAAAGAACTTTGAAAATATTTTTTCATCAAGACGACGTTCTCAGTGATAACAAACAGTAGCATATTGGAAAGAACTTTTTGATAAACCAATTAAATTTTGGGTACACTACCATACCGTATGGGCAATTTTTGGTAGCTGTATTTCATATTACGCCGCATCCGTACTAAAAATTTGTTAATTTTATAAAGCGCGCATTGAGAGTAACATAAAACTTGCAGATTTTTCATGCAGAACGTGCGTGAATCAGTGCACGTTCAGCGACTTTCGCATGCGTTTTTTTATGGTAGATCGGGCGAGAGTGAGTTGTAATGACGTAGGTAGGCCTACGTGAGGTGCCGTGTGTCAGACAAGTGTGCGCGTTTGCGTGTGTACGCGTACCGATGGGTTGGATGTACACGTCGAGTGACTGAACTGTGCAAGATTTATATCAACAAATCAATATTAACGTAGACGTAAAAGTCATAAAAATGGGGTTGGAAGGGGGAGTTAGAGTCTACACGCAAAGTACAGACACATTGGCACCAGCCAGTCTTATGTAGGTCCTCCCTCCTCCCACACACGCTTAGTCAGACTTACCACTGTGAAAATTGATATTTCAACTATGTTTGGCGTCATCGAGTAATGTATTTTTGTAATTGTCCCAGGCATTGTGTCGCCAGAATACTGTTGTACTTAGTAAGTTTTCCGCAGCCCATTATAATGATGAACGCTGTGACATTCATATGTGACGTAAACAAACTCTAGGTACAACTTTACTGCATTTGTTACTTTTGCAGTGTGCTAAAGCTAAACATAATTATTGTTTTTTGTCGTCTTGGTTTGTTTTTTACATTTTAAGTTATGTTTCTTCCAAATCATTGCAGTTTCTTGTTTTTTATACCGGCGCTGATTCACCTTGATTTGGTATTTGGTGGCGCACGCGGGCACGCTTGTGTGGGGAGAGAAAAAGGTTCTTGGTTCTTAGTTTTCTTGGATTGACTGCGTCGCTTGCTATTTAGGAGACCAGTAGCTCTAAGAGGAAGTGGCGTCCAAATAGAGAATGTGTCGGGGGGGCACCCACGAATGATCTCGATCAAAGCCAGGTCAGTCTCTAAATTTATACTTCGATGGCTAGCGGCACACTATTGGACGCGTAGAAACCGGACTGACAGCGTCCCGGGGAAAGACAGTAAAGACAGAACAAGTTCGGGAAGCTATGCTGTGATGACTGACAGCGTTGTGCTCAAGGACATACAGAAAGCAAGAAGACTGAACTCGTGACAGGAGTTCCAGTGGACTTTCTTAAAAGGGAGGAGTGGGGAATCGAAAGAGGCGGATGTTACTCGGGTGTTATTCTATTAATTTGCAGCTATAATATCTGCAACCTGCACATTAGACGGTAGGGAGTTTTACACCGTGTTGTATTTGTGTATTAACCCCTTAAAAAAAAGTAATATTTGGGAAATTTAAAAATCTTATGTCTAGTGTTGTAGGACGAAAATTATTTATTTCCTGTAATGCAGATTTCTTTTACTTTATTAATCTGAGTATTTACAGTGAAAGTAGCGACAAAATTCCTAATTCTTTAAACAGATGTCTATATTTTGTCTCTTTACATTTTTAATTAATTCTAAAGCATACTTTTGCACTGTAAATTCGCTAACTGAGTAGTGCGAATTTTCCAACGTAAAATTTGCAATTTAACAGTGATTGGAAATAACCTAAGTAAATTAATAAATGTATTTTTCTTATCTACAACTTGGCTAACATCCCGGATTACTAAACAGAGCCAACCGAGTTTGGAAGAAAACATTTCATATGTTCCTTCCGGTTCGTGCCGTGTCATAACACGATTGGATAAACATAAGCTGACTTGCCTATCACGTTCTGTATTAAATTATTACCAGTAGAGGACAATATGCTTCTTGTTTTAGACAAATTTAATATCATCTCGTTGCAAGTAAACCACATATATAATTTGGAAGTTACAATGGGTGTTTTCTCCTTATAGATTTCGCCAGTGACGAGAACATTCTGTGTGTGTGTGTGTGTGTGTGTGTGTGTGTGTGTGTGTGTGTGTGTGTGTGTGTGTGTGTTTCTTTATGTTTACAGTCCGAGTCAAATTGAATTAAAGAGTGCCGTATGACAGCATTGTTTCTGTTCTGACTATATCATTTAATTGTTTTGCTCTCATAGATAGACAACGATTGTCGGTCCACTGCTTGTGATAACCTTTTCTTTTTGTTACATTTATGCTACCGTATTGATTATCTCGATAACAGAAGACGATCCTATTGAATGTCAAAAAATTAACGTAATATTTCTATCTTGTACCAGCCAGCTTACATTAGTTCTTTATCCCGTATTTAGAATTTTTTCTACCTTTGACATTATCCAGTAGTACGTCCCGACGTGTTAGCAGTCTCTTATTTTTCTCACGCACTATACGGGGTGTTTTCGGTTGTCACACCAAATCAACGGTAAATATTTTACATATCCTCCTTACATACGATTGTCCTAACCAAAGAGATGTTCGTAACTATCCACTTCAGTTCACTCCCTCATCTTCCTCGTTCAGTAGGCGGACTTCTTCCTCTTCATTATGGCGCGCCTTCGCTGAATTAACTCATATTCCAAAAATTTAATTGGCTGGTTAATCTGCTTCCTACAACTACTAATTCACTATTATAATGATCACTGATCGGCGATTTTAAAATGTCGTCCCTGTAAATAAGATCGGAATTTCTTAATTGTTCAAACAATTTCTAATAACTCTTTTCACTTGTTTAGTAATTCTGTCCCGCTTTTCCAGTGTTAGATGATATTGTTCTATAACTGGCTGCGTCTCCCGGAACAGGTGGTGCCTGAAGGTTCTTTTTAAGAATATATTGTTATTATGGACCGTTTTGTAAATACTAGCAAAAATGTTTGTGGATTCACATTGTTTCTAAGTTTCTGGCTTTTGGGAATGTGTTTTTTAAAAACTGTCACATCAAATAAAAACTTTTTACTTGTCCTTCTTAAAATGGCGTTCAACAAAAAAGTCGGGCATTAAACGTTCTCTTTTTCGTAAGGCATTTGCTCATATTATACAAATCTGTACGGCGTATTGTACACGATTGAAGTTGAGAATTTTAACTTATTAAACCTGTAAGCCCATATCAAATAGTCAGTGTAAAAAAAAAATTTATTTCTTCTAATTGGTCTATTCTTAACAAGAGGCACTGGATTAATTATGTACAAAAGCTCCCTCAATATAGGGTATCAATTCCGCATCACACGTTCTACTGCCTCAAGCAATCTGTACTGACGCAGGTTAATCGATGCTTGCCGTAGTTCAACAGGAATGTCGTGCTTCACAATGTCTGACGAGACAATATTGACCTGGTATCCTAAAAATATCTTGTACATAGTGTATAACTATGAGATTGAAATTCTCTATTTTCTGACATCGATTTACCGAGTTCATTGTTTGCTATTTAAATTGCTGACTTTTAATAAAAAGTATCTACTACTTTTCTCTTGTAACAAATTCTTAGTCGTAGCTTATTTAATGAATCAATACGTGTTAGATCCATCGGCTTGTAAAAACGTTGGTCATGAGAAATGTTTGTTATATTATTGGATCACGCATTTGAATATTACCGGCTATTCCCTACTGTTGGTGTTTTTAGACATATTCCCAGTTTAAAATTATCGAACTGTATTACATTATGGAGGTTAAATATTAATATCTAATTCCGTATCAGTTATAACATTGTGCAAGTTTGTTTACATTTTTAATTAATTCTAAAGCATACTTTTGCACTGTAAATTCGCTAACTGAGTAGTGCGAATTTTCCAACGTAAAATTTGCAATTTAACAGTGATTGGAAATAACCTAAGTAAATTAATAAATGTATTACAACACTCTCTTTTACCCTCTTTCAATTGCGTACTGATACAACAAAGTTCCAATCGAACCGGCGTTACTAAGAAGCCGTAGGCTACTTACTACTGGGTTTATTAAAGGAAATTGAAAGCTGTATTTTACGACTCAGATTTTGTAATTTTACTACAATATTTCTTTGAGTGGCCTAACGTTTGAGCGCATATGAAGTGTTTTGCACAAAGATGTTAAATATTTCGCAAAAGTTTTTGAACTGGGATCAAGATAAATTACTACTAACTATTTAGGCAAATTAAATGATAATAGACAATGTCTATTAGCACAGTGTTCTGACTGTTCGCTATGCGTCGGTCAATATACAGTGGTTAACCGAAAAAATTGTTTCCTGAGACTGTTATGTGCAAAATAACACAAGAGACCAAAGAAAATTGACCAGCTTTTAAAACGATACGGAGATATTGTATTGCCAGGGGGATATTTAATAGACGAATACCGCGGAACAGTGACGGGGGTTCATGCTTTGTCATAGGGTGGGTGTAATTATTATAAAATAACTGTTTTAAGGCCTACTTTGTTAATTGTAGTCTCAGTTTTTTACATTTTTATATGGATAAAATCACTTTAAAATCTTGTATATTAATTAACAAATTTTTTTTTAATTTTAATTTGGTACGGTTGTTTCAGTACGATAGCCGAAGTATATGAATATTAGGCCTACATTTTAATATTTTATTAAATTTCATTTTATAATAAATATGTCATTGAATTGATATTCTTAATTAATGTGAAGGTACGGTAACAAAAATTAATTAATTTAAACTTTGTAGTTGAATAGAAATGTCAGTGAATTGTAGAGTAACTTCTATGACGTAGGCCTACCAGTGTGTTGTCATTTTGTAGTAGCGCGAATCTACATGACGTCATGTGCTTTCCATTCTTAGTCGAATTCAGTTGTGTACTATGAGAACTAGAAAAAGACGTTGCCAGTTACGGAGCTTAAAAAGAGGACAGTGTCATGGCGATGTAGAGCTTAAGAAAGAAACGTTAGTCTAGTAGAACGTTATGGAAAAATACTTTTATAGAATTAACTGGTAAGTATTTCGACGCGTGTTGTGATACATTTAAGCGAGATGTTGCGGAATTCAAGTTATGCTCTGTATAGTATGATTCTTTGTGATAACGGTTGTCCGAAGACGATTGGGTGTGTGGAACCGAAGTTATTGGCTGCAAAAGCTAATATAGTAAATGGAAGTATTCAAGAACAGAATGAACTCATAGCTGCGATTTCGCTGGTCTACCAACAACTTTGTCACAGTATTTTTGCTGACGTTTATACAGATGTTTGCGTTGTGATACTCGGCCAATTATTTTTTCCTTTATGTTGAATTGCTGACTTAAGCGATTACTTCAACCTAACAGAAGATTTGTTGAATTAAGTGTAAGTTGGGTAATCGTGGCTAATGAAATTGTTTTTGTGTTACTGTTGTCGATGTAATATTGTCGCTGACGGCCGCTGTGTAACCATATGTGTAAGATGATCATGGAACTATATTGCTACAGGCGTAGAAGATGTTAAAGAAACTTTTTTGGGGGGTGTCAAAGTTATAAGAATGTAACGGAGGCAATGATACACTCAGGTGGATGTTTTGATTACAGTGTTTATGGAAAGGTTGAGATAGCCGGGATGTCTGTGGAGAACGAGGATTCCGAGAACAGTTACAGAGGGAATTTCTAGTGGTCGATAGAGAAGAAAAACCCCTCGCTACAGACTATTGTTGATGTGGAAAGTCTGAAAAAATCTGCGGGTTGCAGACCGTAGGAAGAAGGCGAAAAATGAAGTGTTAGAACTGACACTTGAACTGTAAGAACCGTAAGTTAGTAGTAACCGCCGTAGGAACCGTGTAGTTAGTGTAAGAACTGTAGCACTTGCGAGCGGATGAACGTTTGCAAGACATTCGCAGACGTCCAATGGTAAACGGTGTTTGCTACAACAGATTTACAAACGAGCGGTTTCTCATTTTCATTGGCCGATGGCTGTTCGAAAGGCAGCTGACAAAGTAGCAAAGATGTAGTATAGTATTTTATATCTAACGACAGATTCAGAACACCGCTGAACAAGAAGTAAGAATGTGTGTTGTTTGGATAATAGGAGAGAGCTGACGTGTACGTGCCAGCAGCTTAATACCGTCACGGACAACAGTTGAAGATTTGGAGTAATAGACTACATTCAGAATTATTATATGGAAAATCATGCCGATAAATATAATATAATGAATATATCTTTATAACGAGTGTAACCAGATTGCGGGTCGCATCGATCTCTCTTCAGCAGGAGACGTATCTCCTTATACGTACCTACGTACACACAGTTACGTATTGCCTTTGTATTCAATTCTTCTGTAGTAGTAACATAATAATGATACATAACGTGTACGTGTTTTATAATTGAATTATAGGCCTAACTGCCAGCTTTAGATACGCTTTCGTTAAGGTTTCAGTTTCCATTACTATATCACGTAGCCATAAGGTTCAATACATTTAGTCAATTTTGTAAAATACGCGTAGGTTGTTGATCGATCCTAAATTGATCTTTCCGTGTCCGGTTTGTATTATAAATATGCAAGGAATGCAGCAGATATTCAGATAGATTGTGATCGACCAGGCAGTATTGACAGTTTTTATTTTGCGGTCGCAGAAGTTAGCAATTAGACTGTTGAACAGGGAACTGACGTTTAGCGCAACCGTATCGTGACGCGACACGCATGATTCATACCTGCGGCTAGACAGTTGGGCGTCTTTGGACTTAACCAGCGTCTGCACACGCACAAACCCGCTCCGCTCAACCCCGTTAAATTACTCTGTTTTATTTATGTAGCTTTTCTTGTTTACGCGAGGTCGGTACTAAAAGGTAGGGAGCATTTGTCTCGTAGTACAGACAGCTATAGGCCTACTGGTATACCACGGAGAAAACTATAGTAACAGCTGTGTACGTACACTGTTCGCCACGAGCCAGTACAGTATCTGATTTAAACTGCTATTTCTTGCGCATTTAAATTACTGCCTTTTGAAAAACGATAAAATATAATAATATATAATAATAAATATTATAATATATGCAATAAATAATACTTTATATTTTTAAAACAAGAATATATTTTTTATTGTTTTTACAGTGTTTCGACAGTTTTAATTTGATTTTACTGTCATCATCAGAATTATAATGTAGCCTACAATAAATTGTAGTGTAAATTAAATTAAAACTGTCGAAATACCGTAAAAACAATAGTAAATATTAAAATTTATTAGGCAGTGTATGGCTAAATTAGACTTTTACATATTCGGTATTACAAACAAATTGCGAATTTGAATGAACCTATCGAGTAGCTTTTTCTTCGTCGGGCCAACCTAAAATTTGTTGCAATTCAGACATTCTATTTTGTATATTGTATTTTTATTGTAACACTGGATTTAATTTTGATTTATTTTATTAAAAACTATATTATCTGTGTTATAAGATATTTTTAAATTTGTGTCTTTAAACAGTTTACGTAAAGAGATAATTAAAAAATAAGTTACATACGAAGAAAAGATATATATGTATATATAAACCTCTGAAGACGCAGATACATTCTGTGAATGTGCGTCAGGTTACCTAAAATAAGTTAAAAATAAAAATAAGTAAAAGTAACTTACCTACGAAGAAAAGATTAATTAAAATGATAAAAAAAATAAGAGAACACTTGTAACAACCAAGAATTAAAAATTTTAAAATTATGATCGAAAAGACGTTACATACAGCAAGACACCCCAACACGAGCCAAGAGCAATAAATAAGGAACAGTTTAACGAAGTGTCAACTGAACGTTTGCTTCGGACAATACGAATATGCTTCACATAACTTTACAATGGGAAATAAGGTTGGCCGTGACAGACTCGACTCAACCGAGATTTACAGCCTGCAACATGCAAGATAAAAGGAAACTATGTCAGTAGCAATTTACGGAGAAACTGTGACGGACACACTGCAAGGTTAATTTGAAGTGTACCAGCAGTAAGAAAAGGGTGTAAGTGCACAATGGTATTTACCCTGTATGAGAACTGACATCGATACCTAAATAATGGAATTGAACTTGTGCACAGCGGGGGAACGTCTTACTGGCGACAACCGATATTTACGACAGGGAGAAGGAGTGCCGTTTTGGAAACGACGACACGCTGCGTCCGGATAGCTAACGGGAAAGGGTCAAGGATAGTGAAACAATAACGAAATACGACACATTGTTCGCGTGAGAACAGCGGCAGGGTCCCGGAGTACGCTTAGACAAAGACTTGATTGACAGCCGAAGGAATTGCTCTTGTTCCAGGAAAGAGTACGGAGGCCTTCGACGCGAACTTGTGGGGAGACAGGATACCCAATCAGAACCCAGCATCTACCCAGAGGACAGGTGGAGAGGACCGTCGTCATCATGGCCACGGGAACGACGAATGAGAAGCGAAGAACGATAGTCTTGCATAAGGGTAGGAGTTCTTCTGTCCTATCATGTTCGACCAGAGGCGTGTGTTCCAGAAGATTGCATTGTGGTAAACGATGCTTAATAAAAACTGTTTACAGAGCACGCGGGAGCACAGTCTTCTTATAATTTTTCGGGCAGTCTTCATACATTTTCGTCAGTCTTAATACAATTTTCGACAGTCTTCTTATATTTTTCGTCAGTCTTTCATAAATTTCTCAATCGTATACTTTAACAGTCTTCACGGAACTTAAATCTTCTAAGTCTTAATACAGTTCGGTTAACATACGGACAGCAGTTGGACATTGAAACTCTGCTACGCGGTATATAATTAAGTGACTTAAACATTTCGATATTGGCGAGTATCCGGTAATAGTGTACCCACAGCGACTAAATCATGCAACATACGCCAGTGCTTAATAACTCTCGAGTTCTTTATCATACTCAGTTACCGCTAATTCAGAACTGAACTAACCAATCGCAATTTCATCAATAACCGACTCGCAGAACTATTGTTAATGTTTTACCGGACAACGAAATCGTAACGTTGTACAGTGCGAAACGATACAATATCAATTGGAACAATTACACCACGGTATCAAAGACACTATACATTAATGTACACACAAGAAGTTCAACAATAGACAGTCAGATATATACACCATAGTTAATGATGAACTTACCTACACGACACATGATTTCATAGACTCTAACAGTAACAGCCGATCCAACAGAAAATACACACAGCGCGAGTGAATCTGATCCGCGTGTGTTGAGTGTTAGTGACGTCACAGCTACGCAACTTCGCACATATGGACCACCGACGAGAAGGAGTTACACCGATGGAAATATCGGATAAATCACTTTACAAGTAATCTTTATGCTATTCTTATCATAAGAACTCTACTGTCCTGTCTCTTTTCAAGAAAACACCCTTGAGTATTTAAATTAAATATGATAAATATAAATTAACGCTATTCATCTGAGGCAAACAATGAACGCATTAGTATAAGATTTATTGTTTGACTATTTGTGTTTTTTCTATATATCGATTGTATTATATATGTATGTGTATGTTTTCCAGCAAACAACGTATTGGATTCGCATTGTAATTTGATATATATACATGTGTTCTTTTTATGAATGTATTTACAGGGAATCGTCCATATTTATATATTGAAGTCTCTTTATTTAATGATGTTAATAAATAGGTGTTTATTTATTTAGAATATATGCGTTCATTATTGTCAAAGTTACCTCAGAACAAGAAAGTAATGTCACTTGAATGATTTATAGTAGCTTTTATTAATTTATACAATAATTAGAGTCTCAGTGCAGTAATTATGCTAACATAAAAGAACTAACGTATCACTTAGCTTCAATCAGTTGATATGAGTAACCTAATTGAGTGATTACACGATCTCATTTTACAAATTAGTATAATTACATAATTAATTAATTATTGTTGGCATAATTAATCCCCAATTAAAGTTGTATTTGGCGCCCATCGCACGGCAAAGAGCAGGCAGTAGATAGGATAAGCGTATATATTTCATGTTAGCTGTAAGAACAAATATTATTAGTGTGAAGCTATTTGGACTGAATGTTAACGCGGAGTAAGGCTGCAAAAATGACGACCAGTAGTTCCGATTCCATGAATTTCGATATTTAACCAACAGGGTGTACCTGATGTCGAACGAGAGGAATCACCAACCTATTCACAAATGACCGAGGAGACGTCAGAGCGCGGGGACAGGAGTCCCAACAACAACCGCAGGAGGAGGTGACGTTACGCGCATTAATGGACTTCATGAGTAAGAAATTTGATGAAACTAATGAAAAGTTCGAGGAGCAGAATAAGAAGTTCGACAAACTAGAAGAAAAGTTAGACAAGCAGAAGGAGAAAGTCACACAAATACGCGCAGAAATGCGTGAATATATAAATAATTGTGACAAGAAGATAGACGAGGTCCACAAGCAGCAGAACGAGATCATAAAAGAGTTAAAGGACGACACCGACAAGAAATTCGAAGAGGTACGAGAAACTAGAGAATTAGACCGACAGGAACTAAAGAGTATTGCCCAAAATACTCAAACAAGCATCAAGAAGATCCACAACAGAGTAGAAACACACGTAAAAGAAAATCATAAGAAGCAGGAGGAATTGAGAGTCGAACTATTCCAAACAGTAAGACAATTACAACAGGAACAGGGAGACGTAAACAGCACGATACGGCAGAAGATCAGTGAGGTAGATGGGAGACAGAAGTCGGCGGAACTAAAACTGGATGAGAGCACCAGGGAGAAAACCACTCGTATCAACGAATTAAAGTCACAAATAGAACGGCTACAGCGTCAGCTAATTGAAGGTGAGTCGGGGATAATCAGTAGGATTAACGGACACACACATGCAGAATTAAAGTACAACGGCACTGACAGGTTCCCGATGGAATTCCTGAAGGAATTGTCAGAGATCCAAGAACAATACTACAACAACAATGACATTAAATGGATCGGGAGACACTTGGAGATGGACGCTGGGATATGGTGGCGTGTCATACGGAATCAAATCTCCACGTACGAAGAGTTTAAAGAAGCCTTCACCTTGAAGTACTGGGGTCAAGAACGCCAGGACAATATACGCGACAATCTTGAGTACGGCAGATATGAGTGGAATGGGCCAATCACAGCCATCCAATATGTAGAAAGAATATTACTAGAAAGCCGGCAACTGTCGCCAGCATTGACCGACACGCAGCTGATCCGGAAATTAGCCCGTCATTTTGGAAAGGATTTGCAGCTCGCCGTGGTCACACGTGGTATCACAAGTATACCGAATTTTGAAGCATTAATTACGGAATTTACGAGTATACAGTCAAGCGGAGAGAACAATCGCAGGCCGCATTATAGACCCTACAACGAGGGAAAAAACAACCCGAGAGAGAGAGAGGGACAGTATAACAAAAGTGAAAGTGACCGACAGCCGAGGGGTCGTTTTGACAACAAGCAATACATCAATACGGTGCAGTTTACGCCAGCAGAAGCGGGCCCCAGTAGAACGGTCAATGACACCACCCCGAGGGCGAGCGGTAACGGCGACAAAAAAAAAAAAAAAAATGTCAAACTAGAGAATAAGATAGAAATTCTAAACGACTTACTTCCTAGTGAGAATGTAAATATATTACTACCGGATTTACGAAAGGACCTACTACAAGAGGACGACGAAATTATTAATAAACAAGTATTGAAATGTCCCGAAATTACTATCAAATTTAATAATGATATAATTGTACAAGCTTTGCTTGATACAGGATGCCTCGTCAACGGATTATCGGAGATGTGGTTTAATAATCATAAGAAGAGTATAGGACCATATGAGACACTACACGTAACGAATACATTTATCATAAGTGCTGTGGTAAATAAATCCAAATTAGTTAAGAGACAAATATTGTGTGACATTGAGATCGATAGTATCCGATATGAATGTGTGTTTTTGATAATACCAGAATTAGTGAAATCGTGCATACTAGGAATTAGTTTTCTACAAGAAGTTGGGTGTCGCATCGACATCGGAAACAAAGTAATTACTTTAAAAAACAACACTGATGAAGAGGAGCATATTATACCAATCATGAACATTGACGTGATAACCAGTGAAGAAAAGGAGGAAGTACTGCGATGCATCGATGAAAAGATTGGGAGCATAGACTGCGTGGATGAAGGAATACTGCAACGCCTGAAGAAGATTTTGGTAAGGAACCGGAATGTTTTTAGGGAGTGCCCGGGAAGAATAGAGGGTTACACGCATGAGTTTCACGTTACGGACAGGACACCTTACTTTCAACGAGGGTGGCCTGTGCCGCTTGCTTACAGAGACAAGGTGAACGAAGAGATTAACCGGATGTTACGATATGGAGTAATCGAACGTTGCGCCAGCCCGTACGTCAATCCAATCGTGACAGTAATCAAGAAGGATGGGAGGGTTCGCCTGTGCCTTGATGCAAGGAAAGTGAACAGCGTGACTGTACCCGATTACGAAGGAGTGTCCCCGGTAAATGAGATATTGGCTTGATGTGGTGATATGCATTACTTGTCGACAGTCGATTTATCCAGTAGCTTCTGGCAAGTCCCATTAAAACAAGAATGTAGGGATTTCATTGCGTTTATGCACGAAGGGAGGTGCTACCGATTCACAGTGACACCATTTGGACTTAGCACCAGCTCTGCGGCGTTGACACGTGGATTGGATGTGGCTCTCGAGGAGGAAGTCAAGAAGAACACGATCATCTACGTGGACGACTGCTTGTGTTACTCCAACAATATACAAACACACTTAAATCATTTAGAAACATTGCTAAACAACCTCAATAAGGCAAATATCACTGTCAACCTCACCAAATCACAATTCTTTAGACGAGAAATCTCATTCCTTGGTTATCGCCTTACAACAAAAGGGATACAAGCAACCGATGACAAGGTAAAGGCAATTATGGATTTCCCAGCACCGAAGAATACAAAACAACTCAAAGGTTTCCTTGGCCTCACCAATTTTTACAATAGATTCACGAGTAAATACGCGGAAACAACGCAGCCCTTACACGAACTGCTGAAAGGAGGACGAAAGTTTTCATGGACAAGAGAAGTGGACGAGTGTTTCCAGAGAGTCAAGAATTTATTTATAAACACAGTAACTCTACGGTTCTCACGGCCGGACCAAAGATACTACATTCAGTGTGACGCTAGTAATTTTGCGTATGGTGGCCAGCTTTACCAGATCGATGAAGAAGGAGAAATTGGCGTGATCGCTTTTACAAGCAAAACATTTAAAGGCGCAGAACGTAATTTTTCACGACGGAGAAAGAGCTCCTAAGTATCGTTAGATGTCTGGATAAATTTCGAATGTACATACTTGGCCAGCCCCTAACGATAATCACGGACAATAAAGCATTAACATTCATGCACAAGTGCCACTTAAACAACTCGAGAATTACAAGATGGATTCTCGCCATACAAGAATACAATTTCGACATTATCCACTGTAAAGGAAAGGATAATGTAGTTGCGGACATATTGAGTAGATACCCGGCTGACGTGGAACAACAGGAGACAAACGAGGAAACGCACAAGTATTTAATTAATCATCTAGTTATTAAAATGAATCAACAGATAGGTAAAATAATTAGAGATATCGGCAAATACCAGAATGAAGATGCCAAACTCAGAACACTTATAGATAAAATTAGGAACAACGATGTAGATAATAAATTAAGCAAATTTTATAAAATTGTTAACAATAAGTTATACCGACGACAACGCGGCGAATGGAAACTATACATTCCTGACGGCGTGTCGAAGGACTTAATTGCAGAGATACACCAAATGTACGGACACCTAGGCCCGAAAAGGTGTGTAAAAATGTTACAGGAGCACTTCACGATTGACGGCTTGTTCAAGAAAGTGAAAGCATATATCCAGACTTGTGACTCATGTCAAAGATACAAGGACACGAACAACAGGATGCTGTTTGGCGGAACAAAGGCTATGATACCATCAGCTAGAGGTGACATCGTGAGCGTCGATTACTATGGATCTCTACCAACTGGTACAGGAGGCGTCAAATACTTACTTGTCATGGTGGACAACTTCACAAAGTTTGTCAAGTTATTCACATTACGAAGAGCGACAACCACCACGACATTACGACGAATCAACGACTACTGTGCGAAGTTTGGACGACCGAAGGTCATCTTAACTGATAACGGCACGCAATTTACCGCGGAAAAATGGATTAAAGGTCTCGAGGAGCTGGATATACAACCGAGATATACGGCGATAAGGAATCCTCGCGCGAACTTAGCAGAAAGGATTAACCGCCAACTTGGAAATCTATTCAGGATCTTTGTACACGACCAGCATAGTAAGTGGTCAAGATACGTCGGATTGATTGAGACATGTATCAATGAAACATACCACGAAACAATAGAAATAACCCCCCACGAGGCGCAATTAGGAAAGAAGCCGACCCGCGCATGGGAGAAGTGGCTGGACAAAGAAGTCATCAACAGTAAATACAGTTCAAATATCAACGTATTTGTAAAAATAAAGGAAAAAAGAGAGAAGTGTGCTAAGCGCATCAATGATAGTAAGAAAATTACTAAATTTGCTATCGGCGATAAGGTGCTGTTAAGGAGCTACCACCAATCTGACGCCGCAATGAAAAGGATCGACAAGTTTTTCGAGTTGTATACAGGACCATACAAGGTTAATCGCGTCCTTGGCGATGCAACATACGAGCTCACCGAGTGCGATAGCAGTGGCAAAGTGAGAGGGAAATTTAATGTGCGTCTGCTGAAGAAGTATTACGAAACGAAAGTACAAGTCTCACAGGAAAGCGAAAGTTGCGTCGACAGTTAGTTGGACTATAGAGGGCGGGGGCCAACGCATAGGGTGAATGTCCCGCGAAAACCGGTCCAACTAGCCTAAACGATATGATGTATAACTTAGTAGCGTGTAATTTAAAGATTTTTTTTTGTACATGAAGTTCTTAAGTCACGATGTGACAGTCTAATGACATTAATTACATGTGTATAACCAATGTTAATGAAAATTTCAATAGAAAGGACACTTATGATGCAAAAAGTTCGATCGAGTGTGCAGCAATAAATTGCTAAAGACGTTATAACGAGCTTTTTATAGACACACAATGATGTAAGATTAATTAATCAAATCTGAGTGGTATAAAGCGAAATTATCTATAATCATAATGATTTCAAATGAACTGTTAATTGTTCATAAATAATGTATATAAATTTATAATCAATATAATCAGTATAAATGTTAGTAATACGTATTGTGAGTGATACTCAATAATAAATAATGAATGTATCAATATGTATTTACAGGTTCGTAAATTGTGTTTTAAATGTTCAAGATAGACTAAGGACATTAACTATCGTAACGATATTTAAACGATACATGAATAATTACATTTCATGTCGAAAACCATTATTTCATGTATTAGGTTATAAGCGGATGACACAGCCATCCACAGTTATTATTATTATTGTAAAATAATTCCATATCTAATTAGATATGCACAATGTGTGAAAATGCGTTCATCCTTCCTCAGATGCACGGCAATAAATTCCCAGAGTTAGTTTACAACAAAATATAGGGAATATATATACCCGTATACCCCAAGCAGAGGAAAGTGGGTCGATGACCGTGACCTTCTCAGAAGGGACTCCCACAACAAACACAGAGCGCAGAAATCGGATTAGAATGTCTTCTGCTGATCCAACATCCAATCCGATTTGGGGACTATGTAACAACCAAGAATTAAAAATTTTAAAATTATGATCGAAAAGACGTTACATACAGCAAGACACCCCAACACGAGCCAAGAGCAATAAATAAGGAACAGTTTAACGAAGTGTCAACTGAACGTTTGCTTCGGACAATACGAATACGCTTCACATAACTTTACAATGGGAAATAAGGTTGGCCGTGACAGACTCGACTCAACCGAGATTTACAGCCTGCAACATGCTAGATAAAAGGAAACTATGTCAGTAGCAATTTACGGAGAAACTGTAACGGACACACTGCAAGGTTAATTTGAAGTGTACCAGCAGTAAGAAAAGGTTGTAAGTGCACAATGGTATTTACCCTGTATGAGAACTGACATCGATACCTAAATAATGGAATCGAACTTGTGCACAGCGGGGGAACGTCTTACTGGCGACAACCGATATTTACGACAGGGAGAAGGAGTGCCGTTTTGGAAACGACGACACGCTGCGTCCGGATAGCTAACGGGAAAGGGTCAAGGATAGTGAAACAATAACGAAATACGACACATTGTTCGCGTGAGAACAGCGGCAGGGTCCCGGAGTACGCTTAGACAAAGACTTGATTGACAGCCGAAGGAATTGCTCTTGTTCCAGGAAAAGAGTACGGAGGCCTTCGACGCGAACTTGTGGGGAGACAGGATACCCAATCACAACCCAGCATCTACCCAGAGGACAGGTGGAGAGGACCGTCGTCATCATGGCCACGGGAACGACGAATGAGAAGCGAAGAACGATAGTCTTGCATAAGGGTAGGAGTTCTTCTGTCCTATCATGTTCGACCAGAGGCGTGTGTTCCAGAAGATTGCATTGTGGTAAACGATGCTTAATAAAAACTGTTTACAGAGCACGCGGGAGCACAGTCTTCTTATAATTTTTCGGGCAGTCTTCATACATTTTCGTCAGTCTTAATACAATTTTCGACAGTCTTCTTATATTTTTCGTCAGTCTTTCATAAATTTCTCAATCGTATACTTTAACAGTCTTCACGGAACTTAAATCTTCTAAGTCTTAATACAGTTCGGTTAACATACGGACAGCAGTTGGACATTGAAACTCTGCTACGCGGTATATAATTAAGTGACTTAAACATTTCGATATTGGCGAGTATCCGGTAATAGTGTACCCACAGCGACTAAATCATGCAACATACGCCAGTGCTTAATAACTCTCGAGTTCTTTATCATACTCAGTTACCGCTAATTCAGAACTGAACTAACCAATCGCAATTTCATCAATAACCGACTCGCAAAACTATTGTTAATGTTTTACCGGACAACGAAATCGTAACGTTGTACAGTGCGAAACGATACAATATCAATTGGAACAATTACACCACGGTATCAAAGACACTATACATTAATGTACACACAAGAAGTTCAACAATAGACAGTCAGATATATACACCATAGTTAATGATGAACTTACCCACACGACACATGATTTCATAGACTCTAACAGTAACAGCCGATCCAACAGAAAATACACACAGCGCGAGTGAATCTGATCCGCGTGTGTTGAGTGTTAGTGACGTCACAGCTACGCAACTTCGCACATATGGACCACCGACGAGAAGGAGTTACACCGATGGAAATATCGGATAAATCACTTTACAAGTAATCTTTATGCTATTCTTATCATAAGAACTCTACTGTCCTGTCTCTTTTCAAGAAAACACCCTTGAGTATTTAAATTAAATATGATAAATATAAATTAACGCTATTCATCTGAGGCAGGCAATGAACGCATTAGTATAAGATTTATTGTTTGACTATTTGTGTTTTTTCTATATATCGATTGTATTATATATGTATGTGTATGTTTTCCAGAAAACAACGTATTGGATTCGCATTGTAATTTGATATATATACATGTGTTCTTTTTATGAATGTATTTACAGGGAATCGTCCATATTTATATATTGAAGTCTCTTTATTTAATGATGTTAATAAATAGGTGTTTATTTATTCAGAATATATGCGTTCATTATTGTCAAAGTTACCTCAGAACAAGAAAGTAATGTCACTTGAATGATTTATAGTAGCTTTTATTAATTTATACAATAATTAGAGTCTCAGTGCAGTAATTATGCTAACATAAAAGAACTAACGTATCACTTAGCTTCAATCAGTTGATATAAGTAACCTAATTGAGTGATTACACGATCTCATTTTACAAATTAGTATAATTACATAATTAATTAATTATTGTTGGCATAATTAATCCCCAATTAAAGTTGTACACTACTTACAGAATGTGTGTGTGTGTGTGTGTGTGTGTGTTTACTCGCATTATTTTTGTTATTTATATTAATAATAAATAATTCTGTATATTTTTAAAAACAAGAATGTATTTTTATTGTTTTTACAATATTTCGTAGGTAACTTATTTTTTAATTATTTATTTAAGTAAACTGTTTAAAGAGACAAATTTAAAAATATCTTATAACACAGATAATATAGTTCATAATAAAATAAATCAAAATTAAATCCAGTGTTCGCAATAAAAATACAATATACAAAATAGAATGTCTAAATTACAACAAATTTCAGATAGGCCCGACGAAGAAAAAGCTACTAGATAGGTTCATTCAAATTCGCAATTCATTTTGAAAACTGAATATGTACAACTCTAATTTAGCAATACACTGCCTAAATAATAAACATCAATTTCAGACATTCACAACTTTAAATCAGTCAAAAAGGCGACAAAATAATATTTGGGAAAATCTCAATAGTTACAAAATAATAATAATAATTTGTTCATTAAAGAACAAAATCAAATGAAAACAAAACAAGATGATTTACTAAAAATTTATTAAAATAGAGAAAATATAAAAATTCCATTTTTTAATGAACCATCAAAAAAAGCTTATTACGTAAACAAACATGTTAACAATTTGATTAAATCGATTATCGAAATAAAATGGATTATTCGTTTAATGTACATTGTAATCAAAACAAAACCCGTTATTCGTTAATTCATATAGAAACCTCTGATGATTCAGGTTTAGTCTGTGAAATGTGCGTCATCACATCAACCCGTGGTTGAAATATATTTTTTGTGTGTGCGCGCGCGCGCGCGAAACGATATAACATATATAAAGCTGCACCTCATCAGGAATTTGTTAAAACAAAACATGAAATTCCTTGGTTCGAAAACTTGTAGGTATAAATTTCTCTCGCACAGTTAGAAGCCGTCGATACCGGTAATGCGTCGTTTTGTTAAACTGTGGATTAAGAATTTTATACCATAAAAAGGTTTGTCATGTTAATGGGAAATACGGTACAAGGATACGTCTGGTTTCGTGGTTGGTCGTCTCCAGTGATGTACCGATGCTGTTCGTGAGCAAGTCAAAAGCAAGGCCAGTGTAAAATGAAGGTAACCCGTGCAGTTGTGGCCGAAACGTCTGGTATGACACCGTTCGATAGCTTTACAATCTGGGAAATGTTCATTAATGGATAACACGTGACGTGAAGGCTTTAATGTTTTGATATATATATTCTTTTTTATTCTGTGTGGAAGAATATATACAATTTAAATTATAGGGTACTTTATTGTAGTCGAGTTTACTGAGACTGTATGCAGGTAATATATCCTTTAAAACAGATTGTATACAGAGGTAGTGCTCTCTTGACAGTAAGAAACGCGTGTTCTCCTGTTCGCTACACTGTACATCTGCTAATTAGATGCGTCAGATTTCTACTGCCCAGTTTCGAATTTTACCGGTTCAGTCAGAACTCAGTTGTCTTTGCGTCATTTTAGTGTTTCTTTTTTTCTGTTCCTGTCAGGTGTACCAAGTACACACAATTTAGCATTGAACGGTGACGTAAGAGACTAGTGATTTATCGCGTAATACGGAGGGAGCATTGTGTGAAATATTGACCGTTTTGTACACCCACAGTTTAGTTTTGTTGTCGTTACCGTGCTGACATGATCGATTGATTCGATGAAAGCTCTTTATTGCATCTCAGTGTCACTCAAGACATTTGTTCCGACCTCATGCTGACTTCTCCATCCTTAAGGACCCTATAATTATTACGCCAATGTCTTACGGGTCAATTGCCGATTCGACTAAAGTGTTGAAACCAATTTCCTCTTTTTTGTCCTGAGTCAATCGAAGGAGATCCTTATCTATCGTTTCCTGCCGGAAAGGGACTAGTCTATAAAAAAGGCGTGCGGAAAACTTCACTTCTATTGTGCATAACTGATAACACAATTGTCAAAATTTAAGATCCGTAATACAGAAATTTTCCATTACTTTGTAAAACTTAAGATTTGTTGCCTTGTATATATCCATAGTCTACTATAAGCTTATACAGCAAATACAGTATAACTGAACGTTTATCTTTCTTATAAATATTTACAACTAAAGTTTCATATTTATTTCTTTTAAGTTTCTCACGTACATCCGGGATAAGTCAATTAACGGATATAAGCCACTCTAAAATTTTGGTCAGACCTATTATCTTTGCTGAACGTAATTTTTAATATTAAAATATCTAATTTTTCAGAAGATTTAACACTGATTGTTAGTACGCTGAAACGACCGCTCCATGTATGGATGTTCCGTCGATACTAAAATTGTATGTCTGACTACATTATTAGCTGGCACACTTAACGTAAGAAGTAACACTTGCTATACAAGTGATTCTGGTGGAACATTTGTTTTGAAATACAAAATTAGGCTACATCTTAATGTATGTTGTAGTTACTTCAGCCCTCCTTCCTCTGGGATGTGTTCCTCTCAGGGATACGCGGTCCATCTAGGCAGGGCTAACGCTAGACATCGTTTCGCGACTGAAGAGGCTCTGTAGGTATAAGCTATATTAATTTGTCCAAATAACGCGTTCGATGCGATTTGTAAACCACCATAGTAATCAATCTCGTATTTAATTTACGAGTTTTCAATTAACTGGTATAAATCTTCGTCACACTACCATAATGCATTCATAGATAACGTGGTTTCTCATTGCACAATATGTTTACTATGAAGAACTCTTTAGATAGTATAATTAGTGGAATTTATTGACGTGATCAGTTCCGAAAACAGAGTAAACAAACATACGCAACTCTTTCATATGTTTATGTATTTTATATATTTTTTGTTATAAAACCTAAAAAAAAGCGTGATTTCAGAATAGAATAAATATCGGTTGTATTAGCGACCCGTGCTGAACTTTGACAATAAACCGTGTACTGAGCTTTTTTATCTCAGATATTTGTTTGACAGTTTATTTTTGAAATATTTACAACATGGAATCACTCTAGTGCTGGACGAAATGTTTGTTCACCGCCTGCGTTATAAGATATTGAACATTTTTATACGAAAAGAGTGATTTAAGTATTTACCTTTAATAATAAAGGCTACTCTGAACTAGTCTGGGAAAATGTTATCTCTTCACTGTTGAGGAAGAGCTGTCTCTATAGAAATAATTGTCCACCGTTTTAGGTTGACCTGTGTAAACTATTGTCGTTGTATTGCCATGGACAGAATTTTACTTTTGTTATAACATAACATGATTGCAAATGTGTTAATTTTTCTGCACATAGTTAGTGATGGCTTAGAACGTTGCATAACTGAAAACTTAAGGTCTCGTATTTGTGATACATGGTGCTGTCGTTTGTGCTCGTGGGTATGTCGATTTACGTAATTATCCGAAACATGATTATTTTACGATAGAGGAGGCCTATTTCGAAACAGTGCTCTTTTGTGTCGTTCTCCATTGTTTACGTATCTCTACTGTGTCCCAGCAAGAAAAAGAATGTTGAAAGAATAACTCAGAATGTAATGATGGAAAACTGAACAGAAGAGAATTATATTGTACGTTATTGCTTGAAGTGGGATGTGTTGGTCCGCTAACGTGTGCTGGTAACCAAAATCGACCAAAATTTCTACAGCCGTTTTGGAATCTCAATACTTGCTCTCTGTATTACACAACCACTTGACATCTTGCTAATACTCATTTCTCTTTGCCATTTTATAAAAATTGTAACTTCTGTTTTTTACGTTTTTTTTTAATAATTATACATTTAGATTGCAGTCATTGCAATATTTGATATAATAGAAATGTGTGAGTGAAAAACGGTTCCATAACTTACGCCTGTTTAGATAGTACATAGTATTATTACTCTTTAGCCAGCTACGTGTTGTAGACTACGCGTCTCCCGGTTCTGCATAACCATTAAACGTGTAGGCACTGCGCTCTTTTAGTCCTATTTTTTCTTATTGTAATAAATGTTTATCTTCTTGTGATAAACATAAACACACGTCGAGCTGTAGAAATCTTTCGAGTTATCCTTGAAACGCGAGAAAAGGAATCGAAAAAATCTCACCGTTATATATGTTATCAGTGGTTTGTTGTTATAAAAATCAAATGACAGGCAACCTGAACTTCGTATCTTCGCAGGTTGCCTGTCATTATCTTGACCCCCCCCCGCGCTCGTTTGTTCGCATTAAGTGAATCGTCGGCGTCTACTGGTTGAATCGATGAACTATAGAAGTCCAGATATCACGCGCAAAAATGCATTGCACTTTTCTTCCCTTTACATAAAACAGTGTATAAATAAGTCATTGGATTTATTTCACTTATGTGTGCAGAGTCATAGTATTTTTTCCTTATGCCTGAAGACATCGTTATTTATCTTGTTGATATGCTTGTAAAACACTTGCCGTAGTTCAATGTTTGTTAGCGGATAGTTTGTGTACAAATGCGGAAACGTAGGACAAGTGTACTACAGAGAAGTGTTGCCACTAGCAGTCAGTCACATATATGCGAAACTGTGTGCGTGTGTGTGCGCGCGCGCCGATGTTGCTGCTGATGATCGTGTCGTACAATTCAGATTCATATTCGCTTTCCATAGGTCACTTTCCATCGTGAGTACACTTCTGATCAGAAGTTTGAGTGTCAAAAATGTTGATGGGCTTGTGTAAATAATGTGAAAGTTTAAGTTGCACATAATCACAATTACTGAGTTTATACAATACGAATTTTATGAAACACTTCTCTCAAAGTTTGATAATTTGAAATCTTGTTTTTCAGACCTTATTGAGTCATGGGCACAAATTGAAATCGCTTGTTTAGGCATATGTCTTTTTTTTTAAGGATTTCTTTGATTTTTGTTTAGAATGTGTAGATGCATTTTAATATGTTTGTAGATGTAGCTTCAGAGTACAGAAGAATAGAATTTACGATGGGTGTATAAACCCTATGTATTACTATGTAATAGTAGTAATAATAATAAACCCTATGTAATACTAATCAGTTTCCTGAGCTGCAGAACTCGCTCAAAATTTTTGAACGAAATAAATTGATTAGGTAAATTTTAATATCAGATAATTTTTCAATTATCAGAAAAATTATTAAAACACCGATTACTTTTTAGTTCAATAACAATTATTAAGAAGAGAATCGTAAAATAAATGCTAAAAATTCCAAACTACAGCATTTTTTTTAATTTAAATGTATAACCATAACGCCTAAATCACAAATAATTTAGTCATAGCTTTTAAGTTTATGTATGTTTCCATAGATATCTATGGGCCTATGTATAATACTTTAGACAAATAGGCCTATACATAACCGATAACAGTATATAACCTTTTTTTAACATACGTTGCTTACAAAACTTTTGAAGGCGACCCAAAATTTGTAAGGCGTGTTCAGAGAGATTCTGTCTAATTATTAAAGATATTGTGCTTGCATTTTCAGTACAATTTTCCATAACTTAATCGCTACATAGAGGTTTTCAATTGTCTCCAAATTTAGTGTTCCATTTTTTCCCGTGGTGCCCCTATTGGTAAAAAATTTTAGAACAAATGCTACATTCGGATTTGGTTAAAATTTCCTTTAATCTGATAGCGGCTGGATTTTTACAATAAAAAAATTTTTTAATTTTTTTTTTCTAAACTGTATAAGTACTGTATTCATATTTCGGATTCTTTTAATTTGATACTCCGCATAGATTTTTGCGATTTTTTTTCACAATTTTGACCTGTTCACATTTTTGCCTCCGCCACCCTATTTTTTTTTTAGGGGGTTCCAATCTTAAAAACAATAGCTTTCTTTAGGGTAAAAGTATAGACACACGACCAAATTTTTTACGAAAATCGGTTGATGCATTCATAAGGTATCGTGAGGCATACCCCAGGTAGACAGGCAGATAAATGCTAAACAGTCGAGTTAAAACTGAGAACTCGCCTCGTTCGTTCAATTATGTGCGTTTAACGTAAAAGAAAAATCACCGTTCTTATATCTGAACGGACGTACAACGCGCTTCAGACAAAAGGTACCTCAGAGTCAACGTACGGTAGCCGGAACAATCAATGTCAGAATATTTCTGGAAAGCGAATTAGACGGCCACACTAAAAAGGTCTCGTTCTAGGAAAATGTTCGGAAATATTCCACATGTAATACACAAATTATTCTATATACTAGTGTCTTCTCTGAGCTGCAGATCTCGCTCACTAGTTTGAACGAAATACCTGTATTATTACATAAATTTCGATAATTAAATTTCCAATTATGGGAAAAATTACAAAAATCCCTTTACCGTAGTATTTCTTTAGTAATATAACAATTATAGAGCACACATCATACAATAAACGCTAAAAAATTGAAACATTTGGATTTGGGGTTACAATTACTGCTTGATTCGGGTCTGACACCCTGCTGGCTTTTCACAATTTTTTCAAAATTTTGATCTTTTGTTTGGGCCCTGGGTTCCCAAATTAAAAAAATTTAAAAATTAACACTACGTTCAAATGTTAATTAAAATTTTCTTTAATTTGAAACCGCACATGAATTTTTGTGATTTTATCAGAATTTTCGTCCACTTTTTGGGATCTGACGTCCAGAAATTTTTAAATTTTCAAAACTCCACATCATATGCAGAATTTGGTTAAAATTAACTTTAATTTGATACCCACATGGGCTTTTGTGATTTTTTGACAATATGACCCTCACATTTTTGCCTCCCGCCCTCCGCCCTTTTTGGGGAGATCAGTCTCAAAACAATAGGGTTCTGTAGAATAAAAGTCTGGACATGCATACCAAGTTTTTACGAAAATCAGTTGGTGTTTGTTCAAAACTTGTCATGAGACATACCCCAAATGGATAGGTAGGTGGATAGGCAGAGACAAATGCCAAACTGTCGAGTTAAAACTGCGACTCGCTGTGCTCGTTCAATTAATATAACCAATCGAAACATAAAATATTATGTTTGTGCATGTTCCATAAAAAAATACATTTTAAAAGTAAAGTGGGATACATTGTGATTATAGAGAATTTTAAGAGTAGGCTATATAAATGCGACAGATTCCTCAATATATTTTCTTGCCAAAATCCACTACATATCTGTGCACAGGAGGAACAACGCTAGATTGGGATCCATGTACTCTTCCATATTTTAAAGAACATTCCAATCCACTAGGAAATACAATTCTACGGCACTCATTAGCTAATTTTCTGGATCGCAACCATCTCTGAATCGTCTTTGGTGCATTTCCAAGTAGTCTTTGTCTGTCTGACAGGCATTTCTTTAATCTCTGCGAGAAGTTTCCGAATGACCGACGTTTCCGACTTGTGGTCAGTCGGCGAAGTCTCAGTTGCAGCCAGATAATGATCAGATCACATCATTTAATAGCAACACTGAAACAGTTATAAACACTCAATAGCAATAATAGTCATTTACTGTGAATCAAACTACAGTCTTCAACATAGCTATCATACAGTTCACGTTATCCTGTCCGATCTGTATTTTTAATTGCAGCAGCAGTCATTTTCACACACACACACACACACACACACACACACACACACACACACACACACACACACACACACACACACACACACACACACACACACACACACACACACACACACACACACACACACACACACACACACACACACACACACACACACACACACACACACACACACACACACACACACACACACACACACACACACACACACACACACACACACACACACACACACACACACACACACACACACACACACACACAGTCAGGCTTATATAAAAATCGCCTCTGTGCAGAATTAACAATAATAACTCGTTAGTTCAGTTTTATTTTAAACTTCGTAAAGTATTTTAAGTTTCCGTACTTGGGATGCTCAGAGAACTATCAAACTGGATTTGGGAATAACGATGGTTTTCGCAGATATTTCAAATACAAAAGCAAGTATTATGTACTCATTTTTTCTCCGTTCTTTCCATAAACAACCATCTGATCTGCATCACCACATAATACAGTACAAGTGGCACGTGGTGCGACAGGCCGTAAACGCTTACATTCGGCATTCTGGCACATCTGTGTAACAAACAGACGAAATTTGTCGCATCTGCTGGTGTGTGTGTGTGTGTGTGTGTGTGTGTGTGTGTGTGTGTGTGTGTGTGTGTGTGATACGCCTATTTAATTACATTAAATTTCAATAAGTAGTAATTCTTACGTGTGGTTGCATTGAATTGAAGCTGGTCCACACGTAACATTGTTCCTTCACGCTAGTTTTTGATGTGATGAAACTACTCATCGTAGAGACGAAACTAAGCTTTCTTCATTTGTGTTCATGTATGATAATGTTTATTTTACATTGTTCTTTTTCCGTCTCCTTTGAATCTGTGTGTATAATGATTGACGTTAATACCTCTTTCGTTATAAAAGGGCGTTAGATTTATTTTGCGTTTAAAAATAAATATGTTTACTGCAAGCAGAGTACCTGTGTCTCAATCATGTACGTACAGCGAACTTGGTGTATTGCATGTAAACAATTTTATTAGCCGTTTTTGTATAATAAAAGTCGAAAGTTAAAAAAAGGTATGCTTGTGTTTACCTTACTGAACTATTTTTGAATCTGTTTACGCGATGTTGAGAACACGTGAAGACGTACAGTAGGCGTATATGTGTTCGTTCAGTTGGAGCTTACTGTTTCAACCGGAGCTCCCTACAATGGAATTTGGAAAAACCCCTGTCAAGGTTGGCTCTTGTCTAGCCTATCCACCCCTCCTCATCGGTACCTCTCTTTTGTAACGCACGTTTAAACCATTATGTACAATGCGGCCCCTACGTCCCTGTTATTTTTTTAGCAAACTTATAAAACTTGCACACTATTAGATTTGTTTGTAAGCTTTTGTCGAGGTTTTGCAATTTTTCAGTTTATGCATTAGTAGTCTGTATATAAGACTGCAGCTGTCCTGTGTTTCATTAAACGATAGATTGAAGTGATAGTTGTATGCTTTCGCTTTCTGTCAATGTTCAGGCTACTGTGTATCTATAGCAACAGAGTATTTGTGCTGTTTGTTGATATCTGTTCATGCTTTACCTGTTTTTTAACCGACTTCAAAAAGCAGGAGGTTCTATATTCGTCCCTGTTTTTTTATTTCAATATCTGAAATTGAATTTAATTTGATTATTACTTCTCTTAGAGATAAGAGCGTTTGGCATCTTATTAGATTTGCCCACCTGTTTGTACCGACTTTACCAAGTATACTTTACAGATTGAAAGCGCACGGAAGAAGCGACTAGATCATAATTTCAACCAGTTACCAATTTTTTTTTTTTTAGAAAACATAAGTACATGAATAGCAATTTGGTCTTGCGGTCAACTGATGATAGTTTGGTTTTATGTACGAATTGCATTTTAAGAGCACCCAATACACCTCTTCAGTATCCGTAAAAAGTGATTGACATTGTTATGTCGACGTCGGTGACTGCCTGTTATAATGATCTTCGTGAGGTCGAGTGAAATCTTACCAGAGACAAAACTATATGAATTTTGTTGGAAACATATTCACTTCTCATATACAATCATCCACTGCGTAGTGTTTCTGTAATAATGAAGAATCACCAGATTTATGAGATGCAGTCACTAGTAAATTATCAGTTGACTGTTATCTCTGGAGTACAAAGTCTGCATTCCGTGCTACTGGAATATACACTGTTAGCGTCTTATGTAGCTGTTGCGGTTACCGAGCTGGAGGCAAGCCTACGGTCAATAACTTTGAGGTTACGTATTCGCCTTCAAGATAACTTTTGTCAGATAACTCAGATGCGTCACAAAACGCAGTAAAGATGAACTAGATGGTTGGATGGTGGAATGATTTTCTGTTACCTTCCGATGCCTTCTTTTCAGTAAAGTGGCTGTGTTACTTTTTGGATGAGAGGAACGGACTGTATCCCAACATCTCCCTTAAGTCTGTTAAAACATATTACTTAGGGAATTTGTTCCCTTAATTGTTGTCCTCGATGCCGTCACTGCTAGGCTGTATACACTCACGATAAATACGATAATTAGTTCGAGGGATAAGATGTTAACCGCGACAAAATTGCCAGCACTTCGTAAGGGACGAAGACATTACATATATACGCCTATGGGGTAAGTAAATACAGTACGTGTACATGTGCTGTGAACGGGAGGTGAAAGTAGAGATTATGTTGATGGCTATAAGAAAAACATTATCCGCGTCCTCTCGTATTTAATATGTCCATAAACACGATGCATCTGAGCTCTTTCTGTAGTACAGTACACATTTACTTAAAGTCATGTGCATGAAATATAAGTCTGTTTATTAATAACAATAAAATGTCAGATTTGTCTTTTTTTATTTAGTAAGAACGTAGATCAGGTATATTTATTTGTTTTTGTAGTTAGTTTTTAAAATATCTTGAAATAACAAAAATCTTTCAAAAACTGATACATCATCAGCTTGATGTTGTAATTATACGCTGACAAATTATTTATCAAAGAAACTTGTGGTGTGATGTTGTGGATACATTCATCCATTAGTAGTTGGAATGAATTGAAACGCTATAGAACGACATAGTCACGTCGTCAGTAACAACAGTTATAGATACTGAACAAGAGAGTCGGGACAGAAGGAAATGATCTATTAATCTGCATCTCTCACCTGACAGATACTAATATAGGAATGAGGTTACAACTTTCTGTGGGTCAGTGGGGTCTGTTACCCACTTATAAAAATGCTAATGCGAACTTCTTCCTTTACACGAGGTTGACCGGATATAGTCCACTCCATACTTTCATTGTTCCTGATTCTCTTGGCAGAAGTTTAACTGAGCTTTTCGTTTTTATATCTTCATTGCTTACACCCATCATCAACCTTTTATATTGTTTCAACTGTTTTTTTAATTTTTACACCTGAAAATTTTCTTAGTTATTTCCATAAGAATTTAATTATTTCTCTGGAGCTCACACCACTATTATAATTTCTTTTGCCTAACAGTGCGTGCGAGGTTAGTTCATATAACATGCAACTGTAATAATTTTCATTAATATGTTTAAATAGTCATCAAGGAATAAATAGTGCTGAGACTGTAAGTTTTAGTTGTTAGGTGTATCCATTCGAGAAGCGAGGAGTCACTAGCTTGTGACGGGTGTAATTATAGTGTCAAGATTCATAGACAGCGATCATATATTAGCAAAGCAAACAAGTGAAAAGGCTACTTTACATTATTTAAAATGATTGTAATGATATATTTACAATAATTAGATTCAATTTTTTCGGTAGGCAGTATAAATAAAGTATGCTTACTGCTTTCTCAAAACAGTACCATTAAATAAAGAAAGATAAACTATAGATACACACTAAATCTATTAATTTAGTTTGAAAAAATGTTCGTACATTACATAGCAAAATAAATATATTTATTGCCTACAATTCAACTTACGTCGTGATTCCGTAAATTTTTTTGCCTGAGTTCATCATTAAAATTAAATTGTGTTAACATTTTTTTTTACGAGTACTTTCAATGTTAATCCAGCAGATGTCCTTAGAAACATGGTCTAAGATGCGAAAAAAAACATGCAGTGCGCGAAAACGATAGCTAGATTTCACAATTCGTTTTTATATACTAGCTAATATATCGTTTCGTATTATATAGCTAGCTTTCAATTTCTTCTTCATAAAGTCTGCCCTTCAGTTCTTGTCTCTGGTAACGAAAGACGTTCCCGGTAAGCGCCAGAGCGTTGCTCTTACTCCCTTACTTCTAATGTTACAATCTATTGTAGAAGAAAAAATATGAAACCAAAACTGCGAACTTTACGCCATACATTGCCTGTGTTTAGCAGAAATATCTGTCGCTCGCTCTACAGTAGAAATGATGAATTGTCGCTCTCGGAATGATCAGGTTTTTTTTATGAAATAGAATAACTTCATCATGTTCACTTGTATAACTAGACAACTACAGGTTTACCAAGCATATGATTTTAAAACGGAAACAAAGAACTGGCTCAATATAAAGCCAGTATATATGGCAGTGGCCAGTGGTATGGGTGGTATATATGGTATTTATATATAAATATTTATAATAATAATAGTATGTTTTTCTTTTTTTTTATACTTCAATAAAAAAAAAAAAGAAAAACGTACTATTTTATATATATATATATATATATATATACATATGTATATATATTTATTATATATGAATATATAAATGTAGTAATACAGTAATATTAACATTAATATTTTTAATTTAACTATAAACCTACTGTAAGCATATATTTTATGGACCGGATTCGCAAAATGTGGGTGTACAAAAATTGATGTAATTATTGTGTTTTAGCTAAACATTTAACTGTTACTAGTTATTCAGTTCCGTAAATTTATTTTAATCAATAAATAGAAATAGAAAAAAATGAGGGAAAGAATATATAAAGTTGCGAATTTAAGTATTGGCTGTAAGTCTATTGTATAACAAAAGGTACACCAGACATTATAAGTCATACATAAAATAAAAAAAATTAAAAATATTAAAAAAAAAAATAAGGTGCCTGAGCGAAAAGGGTTATTTTGATAGAATAAATTATGTAATATTATACTCTTATTATGTTAACAGAATTAAACTGTCTTTTAATATCAAAAATTAATGTTCTTCATAAACTACAACATATAAAAGATAAGCTAAAATTAAGCTAATGGGTTCATACCTCATTTATGGAAAATTATCCTCTTTTTAATTAAAAAAATTCCTCTTATATAGTATTTGTGGCATTCTTGTTTTTTGGTATTATATTGGCGATTTGTTCAAACAATTGGCTGGGTTGTTGAATGGGAGTCGAGATAAATATGGTATCATTTTTGCCTTTTATAATGAATAAAATGAGAGTTTACTCATCTGAATCAATAATTAAATATTTTATTATTCAGAGAATGGGTTCAAGACTATTATTCCTGTTTGTTGTTATTTTAGGAATATTATTTCAGGTAAAATATTTTATTATAATTAGTTTAATAATTAAAATTGGATCTCCTCCATTTCATTATTGATATGTTTCAGTAATTGATGGGTTGTCTTGATTAGTGTCTTTTTTAATTATAACCGTTCAGAGGATTATCCCCATTATTTTATTGAGTTATTTAGATATAAGACTGGTTTTATTTATTGTTTTATCATGTATTTGAGGTTCATTAGGGGGGCTGTGTTATTCATCAATTCGAAAAATTTTAGCATATTCATCAATTTACAATTTAAGTTGAATTTTTAGAGGGGTTATATTAATAAATTATATATGGCTGGTATATTTTTTAATTTATTCCCTCTCTTTATTTTTGACTTGTTATCTGTTTTGAATAAATAATATGAATTATTTAAATCAAATTTTTATTTTGTTTAACAATAGGATTAAATCATTAATGTTAATAATTGTTTTTATGTCAATAGGTGGGTTACCACCATTTTTAGGGTTTTTCCCAAAATTTATGATGATTTATTGTCTTTTGGTTAATAAAATGTATTTTTTATGTTTAATTTTAGTAATAACTGCTTTATTAGTGTTATTTTATTATTTGCGAGTTGTAATGACAGGGTTAATGATAAACAATATATCTTTAAAGTTGTCAACTTTTAGATTAAATAATACATTATTTATAGTAAATTCTTTATTGATTGGATTTATAGTTGTAACCTTATTTAATATTATGAATTAATAAGGTTTTAAGTTAATAAAACTATTATCCTTCAAAGTTAAAAATATAATTTCTTGTAAGCCTTAGATTTATTTTAATCACCTTTAAATTTGCAATTTAATATTATTATTAAATATAAGACTGAAGAAAGAAAAAATAAGAAAATAAGGAAGAAAGATTAGATTATTGAGAGGAAAATATATCCATAAATAAATTTACAGTTTATTACCTAATTCAGTCATCTCAATTGGGAATAAATCAATGATTAGTTATGAATAAGTGATTTTTCTCAACTAATCATAAAGACATTGGAACATTATATTTCATTTTTGGGATTTGATCGGGAATAGTAGGTACAACTTTAAGAGTTCTTATTCGTGTTGAATTAGGCATTCCTGGATCTTTTATTGGAGATGATCAAATTTATAATGTGATTGTTACTGCTCATGCTTTCATTATAATTTTTTTTATAGTGATGCCAGTTATGATTGGAGGATTTGGGAATTGATTAGTTCCTTTAATAATTGGTGCTCCTGATATGGCTTTTCCTCGAATAAATAATATAAGTTTTTGATTATTACCACCCTCATTAACATTATTATTAATTGGTAGAATAGTTGATAGAGGTGCAGGTACTGGTTGGACAGTTTATCCTCCGTTGTCAAGAGGCGTTGCACACTCAGGATCTTGTGTTGATTTAACTATTTTTTCTTTACATTTGGCTGGAGCTAGTTCAATCTTAGGCGCAGTTAATTTTATTAGAACAATTTTTAATATACGATCAGTGGGAATATACATGGATCGGTTACCTTTATTTGTATGGGCAGTATTAATTACTGCTTTCTTATTATTGCTTTCATTACCAGTTTTAGCTGGTGCAATTACAATGTTATTAACTGATCGAAATTTGAATACTTCTTTTTTTGATCCTTCAGGTGGAGGAGATCCAATTTTATACCAACATTTATTTTGATTTTTTGGACATCCTGAAGTATATATTTTAATTTTGCCTGGATTTGGACTAATTTCTCACATTATCACTCAAGAAAGAGGAAAAATTGAATCTTTTGGGTCACTAGGAATAATTTATGCTATAATATCAATTGGTATTTTAGGATTTGTTGTTTGAGCACATCATATATTTACAGTTGGTATGGATGTTGATACACGGGCTTATTTTACTTCCGCTACAATAATTATTGCTGTTCCAACTGGAATTAAAGTTTTTAGATGATTAGCAACTCTGAGAGGAGTTAAAATCAAGATAAGACCTTCAATTTTATGAGCAGTAGGTTTTGTTTTTCTTTTTACTATTGGTGGATTGACTGGGGTGATTTTAGCTAATTCATCAATTGATATTGTATTACATGATACATATTATGTTGTAGCCCATTTTCATTATGTGTTATCAATAGGTGCAGTGTTTGCAATTTTAGGAAGATTTATTCATTGATATCCTTTATTTACTGGATTATCTTTAAATTCTAATTGATTAAAAATTCATTTTTTGATTATGTTTATCGGGGTAAATTTAACCTTTTTTCCCCAACATTTTTTAGGATTGAGAGGCATACCACGTCGATATTCAGATTATCCTGATGCATTTATATCATGAAACATTATATCTTCTATTGGGAGAAGAATTTCATTTATTGGAATTTTATTTTTATTGTTTATTATTTGAGAAAGATTTATTTCACATCGATTGATTTTATATGCGATTAATATAAATTCTTCTATTGAATGGTTACATAAACTTCCCCCGTCTGAGCACTCATATAGTGAGATTCCATTATTAGTTCAATTCTAATATGGCAGATGAAGTGCGATGAATTTAAGATTCATATATAAATAATTTTTGTTAGAAATTTCTAATTGATCTTATATTAATATGCAGGATGCTATATCACCATTAATAGAACAGTTAATATTTTTTCATGATCATACTTTAACTATTTTAATTATTATCACTTCAATTGTTACTTATATAATAACAGTTATCATATTTAATAATATTGTTAATCGACTTTTATTAGAGGGACAGTTAATTGAATTTTTTTGAACACTTCTACCAGCTTTAACACTAATTTTTATTGCATTCCCATCCTTACGATTATTATACTTATTGGATGAAATTAATAAACCTTTAATAACCTTAAAAATTATTGGTCATCAATGATATTGATCATATGAATATTCAGATTTTTTAAATATTGAGTTTGATTCTTATATAAAATCTCAAAACGAAATATTAATTAGAGAGTTCCGTTTATTAGAAGTAGATAATCGAACGATTTTACCTTTTAGTACTCAAATTCGATTATTGATTTCATCATTTGATGTTATTCATTCATGAGCTATACCATCTATGAGAATTAAGGTGGATGCCGTGCCTGGTCGATTAAATCAAGCAAGAATATTTATTAATCGACCTGGTATATCATTTGGACAATGTTCTGAAATTTGTGGAGCAAATCATAGATTTATACCTATTGTTATTGAAAGAGTTAATATAAATTGTTTTATTAATTGATTAATAAGCTATTCATTAAGTGACTGAAAGTAAGTGATGGTCTCTTAAACCAATTTATAGTAACTAACGACTACTTTTAATGATGAAAAGTTAGTTTATTATAAAAACATCAATCTGTCAGATTCAAGAAACTAAGAATGGTATTTTTCTATTCCACAAATATCTCCAATAAATTGATGTTTTCTGTTTTTCTTTTTTTTATTAATTGTTATTTTAATTATAACTTTTATTTATTTTTCTTTTATGAAAATTCCAAGGATAAATTTGACTAATAATTTTAATAATTTTTATAACTGATTATGATAACAAATTTATTTTCAACTTTTGATCCATCAACAGGATTATTTTCATTAAATTGATTAAGTTCATTAATTTTATTATTATTTATACCTATAGGGTTTTGATACATTCCTAGTCGTTATATAATTTCTATTAATACAGTTTTAAATACAATAAGTTTTGAATTAAATTTATTAATAAGTTCAGGATCTTTTGGTAGATCATTATTGTTTTGTTCTTTATTTATTTTTATTCTATTCAATAATTTTCTTGGATTGTTTCCATATATTTTCACTAGATCAAGACATTTAGTATTTTCTCTTAGTTTAGCTCTTCCTCTTTGATTAACTTTTATTTTATTTGGATTTCTTAACAATACAAATCATATGTTTTGTCATTTAGTTCCAATAGGAACTCCAATAATTTTAATACCTTTCATAGTATGTATTGAAACTATCAGAAATTTAATTCGACCGGGGTCTTTGGCTGTCGTCTAACAGCAAATATGATTGCTGGTCATTTACTAATAACATTATTAGGAAATAGATCAACTAATTTAGAAATTTATATAAATCTAATTATTTTAATTCAGATATTATTGATATTATTTGAATCAGCAGTTTGTGTAATTCAATCTTATGTTTTTACAGTTTTAAGAACTCTGTATTATAGAGAAGTATCTTAATGAATAATCATCCGTATCATTTAGTTGATTGTAGACCATGACCCTTAACGGGGTCAATCGGGGCTCTGACTTTTGTTTCTGGTATAGTAATAATATTTCATATACAAAATTTTATTTTATTATTTTTTGGATTTTTAATTTTAATTTTAACTATAATTCAATGATGACGTGACATTTCGCGTGAAGGGACGTTTATAGGACTTCACACAATAGTTGTAGTGAGAGGTTTAAAATTAGGAATAATTTTATTTATTGTGTCAGAGATTTTCTTTTTTATTTCTTTCTTTTGGGGATTTTTTCATAGAAGATTAAGACCTGTTATAGAAATTGGTATAAGTTGACCTCCTTCTGGAATTATGCCTTTTAATCCAATACAAATTCCTCTATTAAATACTATAATTTTATTGTGTTCTGGAGTAACAATTACGTGAGCTCACCATTCCATAATAGAAAGTAAACATAATGAATCTGTTTATGGTATTTTATTAACTTTAATATTAGGTATATATTTTACTATTCTTCAGGTATATGAATATTTTGAATCATCGTTTTGTATTTCAGATTCTGTATACGGATCAACATTTTTTGTATCAACAGGATTTCATGGGATTCATGTTATTATTGGAAGAACATTCATTATAATCTGTTTATTACGTCAATTGAAATTTCATTTCTCTAGAACTCATCATTTTGGTTTTGAAGCAGCTGCTTGGTATTGACATTTTGTCGATATTGTTTGGCTATTTCTATATGTATCAATTTACTGATGAGGTAGATAAATATTCTATTAGTATATAAGTATATTTAACTTCCAATTAAAAGGATTAATTTTTAAATAGAATAATTTTCAATGTTGTAAGTTACTGTATTATGATATTATTAATTTTATTTACTTTAATAACTCTTTTATATTTTGTGTCAACTAAATCAATAATTGATCGTGAAAAATCATCTCCATTTGAGTGTGGATTTGATCCTTTTGAGTCATCTCGAATTCCTTTTTCAAGACATTTTTTTATAATTGCAGTCATTTTCCTTATTTTTGATGTTGAATTAGTAATTATTATGCCCATGGTTATTGTAATAACAACTATTAATATTATTTAAATTTATTTAGTGATATTGTTATTTTTATTATTTTTAATATTAGGCTTATATCATGAATGAAAAAATAGTATGTTAAATTGAATTTAATGGGAATGTATTTAATTATAATTATTGGATTGCAATCAATAGGTGCTCATATTAGCCATTCTTAAAAGCAATGAAGTAATAAATACATTTAGTTTCGACCTAAAAAAAGAATCTTTGTTCCTTTGCTTATTAATTGAAGCCAAAAATAAGGCACTTTATTGTTAATAAAGTTATTGAACATACAATTTCCAATTAAAAGGAAATAAGAATAAAAGCAGCTGCTAACTAGCTTTTAAAGCGGTTAAACTCCGTTTTTTCCTTATTTATAAAGTTTATAAAACATTTCATTTTCATTGAAAAGAGAGGAAAAACCTTGTAAATATTTAAAAATATTTATTACCTTAATATCTTCAATATTATGCTCTAATGTTTAAGCTATTTAAATATATAATAATTAGAAATCAAGCAATAAATGTTATTATTTGAATTTTGAAATTATTTTTTCTTATATTAATATTAAATATTATAATTAATTTTATCAATTCAATCATGCCTTGAGGTCCAATTTTTTCTCCTCATCCCAAATCAATTGATTTTTGAAATATAAGTGAATTTTTTAAAATAAGAAATTGAGTATGAAAGGTTGATAGTTGTTTTAAAAATCATATGGAATTTATAAACTCTCTTGTAAATTTGTTTACTATAGATGAAAACATGGACATCTCATATCCAATTAATAACCCTAGAAAAGATAGAGCCATTGCTATTATCTTTCCCTCGATGGGGAGAATAATTCTTACAGGATTATTAAATATGATTCATCTAAACATAGACCCTGATAAGATTGAATAAATAGATAAAATCATGATTCTCTTTAATATGCTATTAAGTGACTCGTTTTGTGAACTAAAATTATAATAACTAAAATTTATATTTATTGAAAAATATGTTAATCGGGCAGAATAAAAAGATGTTATTCCAATTCCAACATATATCAATAATAAAATTAAAAAGTTAATATTTCTGGAGCATATTATTTCTATAATTAAATCTTTTGAATAAAACCCTCTCATAAAGGGTATTCCACATAATGATAAATTTGCAATATTTATGAATGTTCTAGTTATTGGTATATTGTAACTTATACAGCCTATTATACGAATATCTTGATTATTCATTAATCTATGAATCAATACTCCAGCACATAAAAAAAGTGATGCCTTAAATAAAGCATGAATAATAAGATGAAAAAAAGATAATATTGGATAACCAAATATTAAAATTGATATTATAATTCCTAATTGTCTTAAAGTTGATAATGCAATAATTTTTTTTAAGTCAAATTCAAAATTTGCAGCTAGACCTGATATAATTATTGTTAGTACTGATAATATTAAAAATACTTGAATTAGATTGAATGATATAATTAAACTTCTGAATCGAATAATTAGATATACTCCTGCAGTAACTAATGTTGATGAGTGAACAAGGGCCGATACTGGTGTTGGAGCAGCCATAGCTGCTGGAAGTCATGAAGAAAAAGGAATTTGAGCTCTTTTTGTAAATCCTGCAACAATAACTAGTATAATTATTGGACTCATTATTATCTTATTAATAAAAGATATAAAATTTCAAGATCCAAAATTTATCATTCATGCAATTAATAAAAGGATTATAACATCTCCAATACGATTTATTAATGCCGTTAATATCCCAGCATTTCTAGAATTTAAATTTTGATAATAAACAACTAAACAATATGATACTAATCCTAATCCATCTCATCCAATGAGAATACTTACTATATTAGGTCTAATAATTAATAATATTATTGACATTACAAATATTATAATAATATAAATAAATCGATTAATATATTTATCATTTATTATATATATACCTCTATATAATATAACCATTGATGAAATAAATGTAACAGTTGAAAGAAATAAAGTCGATATAAAATCAAAAATTAATGTTATATAAATATTACATGAATTGACTGTAATAATCAGTCATTCTATTATAATTGCATAATCAAAAATAATCATATTTATTGATAAAATTAATATTATTAATCTTAAAATCAATAAAATTAAGAAAATATATGTATTAAGTTTATTTTTTGTAATGATCCAATATAAATTTATATTTTTAAATCCACAATTTAATGTTTTATTTTAAACTAATTGAATTATATTAACAATGTTAATTTTAAAATAATTAAATTTAATGGAATTCAATGTATTATAATTAAAAAAAATTCACGCACATTCCCAGAATTGAAAGAGTAACAACCCGAGAAAATTATTCCATGTTGGGTATGAGAGTATAGATATAAACTATAACAAGCTGATAAAAATGAAGAAAAAGACAAGAAAACTATACACAATGGATTTCAAGACATTAATCTATTTAAAATTATAATTTCTCCTGCTAGACTAATTGTTGGAGGGCATGAATTATTTCTAGAAGATATTAAAAATCATATGAGAGTTATTGAAGGCATAAATCTTAATATTCCTTTATTAATTAGGATTCTACGTCTTCCCGAACGTTCATAAGAAATATTTGCTAAGCAAAATAAAGCAGATGAACATAAACCATGTCCAATTATTATGAAATATGCTCCGACTATACCTCATATATCTATTGTTATAATTCCTCCAATAACTAATCTTATGTGAGCTACAGAAGAGTATGCAATTATAGATTTTATATCAATTTGCATTATACAAGATAATCTAATCATAATTCCCCCTATTAATGAAATAGAAATCCAGATGAATCTATAATTAATAAATATTACTGGTATAATATATATAACACGAATTAAGCCATAAGTTCCTAATTTTAAAAGAATTCCAGCCAAAATTATAGAACCAGAAATAGGTGCTTCGACATGAGCTTTTGGTAATCAAAAATGACACATAAATAACGGAACCTTAATTATGAATGCTAATGTTATCCCCAAGTAAATAAACCTATTATTTGATCTTATTAACATTATAATATTAGTTATATTATTTCTATATATATATATAATTGAAACTAATATGGGGAGAGATGGAAATAAAGTATAAAACAATAAATAATATCTAGCATTCACTCGTTCAGGTTGATACCCTCATCCTATGATAATAATTATAGTAGGGATTAAACTAGTCTCGAAAAAGATATAAAATATCATAATATTGTATGAACAAAATGATAAAATTAATAATGTTATTAACAATAACACTATAAACAAAAATAAATTCATATTATTATATTTATATAAAGGACTAGAATTAATTATTAAGAAAGTAATTCAAATTGTAAGAATAATTAATCCATATGAAATATTATCTATATATATATTATATCTTAGTATAATTAAATCTTTTCTGAAGAATAAGATGATAAATAGCAATAAAAGAATTAGTATATTTCTTAATAATCACATGTTAAATAATAAAGGGGTTAAAAATAATGAAAATAAAATTAATTTTAACATGTTTTTAAAGATATTGATAATAATTGATCATTACCATGTGATCGAATCATATTAATCAATCTTGACAATCCTACAACTCCTTCACAAACACTAAATGTTAGCAAAACTATTAATATATATATATCATTTAATTCAATTGATAGAAATGCAGAAAATATACAAAATTATCTTAAAATTATTAACTCTAATCTTAATAAACTTATCATGATATGTTTTCGATTTAAACATAATGAGATAATGCCCGATATAAATATAATTAAATACAATAAAGGTAGTGACAGGTTCATTTGTTTTAATAGTTTAAAAAAAATTTAGATCTTGTAAATCTAAGATAAATTAATAATTTTAAAACTTCAGAAGAGGGTAAAAAATCATTTTAAGCACCCAAAGCTTACATTTTTATTAAATTATCTTCTGTATGAAGATTATAATATCAATTACAATTCTATTATCAATAAATTTTATTTTTATGAAGCACCCATTATCAATGGGATCTATTTTATTAATACAAACAATACTAACCAGAATTATTTGTATATTTTATATAAATTCCTATTTTTTTTCTTATATCTTATTTCTTGTTTTTATTGGAGGAATATTAATTTTATTTATGTATATATCAAGAATTGCTTCAAATGAAAAATTTTATTTTTCAATAAAATTATTAATATCAAACATAATTATTTGAATTTTGATTATAACTATAAATGTTATTAGATTTAAGATAGATAGCGTTAATAAATTATTGGAAATGAATAATTTATTTGATAGATTTATAATTAAAAAATTATACATATTTCCGTCAGGAATAATAACTATTATGTTAGTTATTTATCTTCTATTTACATTGATTGTTGTTGTGAATATTATTAGAATTAAATTGTCTCCTTTACGGAGAAAATTTTAACAAATGTTAAGTATCACTCGACGTACACACCCACTAATTAAAATAATAAATAATTCACTAATTGATTTACCGGCAGCTACAAATTTATCATATTGATGAAATTATGGATCGTTATTAGGAATATGTTTAGTTGTTCAAATTTTAACTGGATTATTTTTGTCAATACACTATAATGCAGATGTAGCAAGTGCATTTAATAGATTAAGACATATTTGTCGTGATATTAATCATGGATGGATATTACGAATTTCACACGCAAATGGAGCTTCATTATTTTTTATCTGTGTTTATTTACATATTGGGCGAGGACTATATTATGGTTCATATAAAAATTTTGAAACTTGAGCTGTAGGAGTGATCATTTTATTAATTTTAATAGCTACTGCTTTTCTGGGATATGTTTTTCCATAAGGACAAATATCATTTTGAGGAGCAACAGTCATTACAAATTTATTGTCAGCAATTCCATATCTTTGGACAACCTTAGTAAATTGAATTTGAGGAGGGTTTGCTGTTGATAATGCAACATTAACCCGATTTTATTCTTTCCATTTTATTATACCATTTGTTGTTTTAGCATTAACAATTGTACACCTTATTTTCTTGCATGTCACGGGGTCAAACAATCCACTTGGAATTAATTCAAATAATGATAAAATTCCATTCCATCCTTATTTTTCTATTAAAGATATGCTAGGATTTTTATTAATTTTAATTATTTTTTTTTGTTATATTATACTTGAACCATATAAATTAAGTGACCCTGATAATTTTACTCCAGCAAACCCATTAGTTACTCCAAAACATATTCAACCAGAATGATACTTCTTATTTGCATATGCAATCCTACGATCTATTCCTAATAAATTAGGAGGAGTAATTGCATTATTCATATCAATTTTTATTTTAATTTTTGTTCCCTTCATAAACAATTCAAAATTTATAGGACTATTAAATTACCCTATTAATCAAATTTTATTTTGATACTTGTTCATTATTTTAGTTTTATTAACTTGGATTGGGGCTTGTCCTGTTGAATACCCATATATCAAGATCGGAATACTTTTAACAACAATCTATTTTATATATTTTGTTTTAGACCCAATAATTAAATCTTTTTGAGATAAATTAATTAACTAGTTAATTAGCTTATAAATAAAGCATTTACTTTGAAAGTAAAGAAAAGAAAATTAATCCTATTAACTTAATAATAAGACAATTTTTAATGAATTAAATAATAGATTTAATCATGAAAAAAAAAATCAATAAATTTAAACTTACTGGTAAATATGATTTTCATGCTAAATATATTAATTTGTCATAACGATAACGAGGTAAAGTTCCTCGAACTCAAATAAATAAAAATGAAATTAATGTTAATTGAATAGGAAAAACTAAAGAATTAATTTTTCTACCTAGAAATATTAAACAAAATATTATACTCATAAAAATAATTCTAGCATATTCAGCTAAAAAAATAAATGCAAATCCTGCACATCTATATTCAACATTAAATCCAGAAACTAATTCTGATTCCCCCTCAGAAAAATCAAATGGTGATCGATTAGTTTCAGCTATTGATGATGAAATTCAACAAATTCTCAAAGGAAAAAACAGAAATACTAATCATATAAATTGTTGAAAAAAATAAAATTCAATTAAATTAAAACTCTCAATTATTATAACAGGGCACAAAATAATTAATACGAGACTGACTTCATATGAAATAGTTTGAGCAATTGATCGAATACAACCCAATATAGCGTAATTAGAATTTGATGATCAGCCTGTAATCATTAAACTATAAACCCCTATTCTTGTACAACAACAAAAAAATATTATACCCATATTGAATGAAACACAATTGATTAAGTATGGATAAATGGCTCACAATAGTAAAGAATTAAATAAACCTAACACAGGTCTAATTATATAAATTAAATAATTAGATAACATTGGTATATTTCTCTCTTTTAAGAATAACTTAATAGCATCTGAAAATGGTTGTAAAATACCAATAAATCCTACTTTATTTGGACCCTTACGAATTTGAATATATCTTAAAATCTTACGCTCCATCAAAGTTAAAAATGCAACACCAATCAAAATAAACAAAGCAGTAATTAAAATAGTAATTATAAACATTTTCTACATGTAATATTATTACATAATTAAATTCTAAGTTTAATGCACTTTTTGCTAAAATAGAATAAATTAAATTATTTGACATGGTCCTTTCGTACTAATATCAAAAATATATTAGTAGATAGAAACAACCTGGCTCACGCCGATTTGAACTCAGATCATGTAAGAAATTAAAGGTCGAACAGACCTAGAACATTTAAATTTTGCTCTAAACTCTTTTCTTAATCCAACATCGAGGTCGCAATCTAATTTATCGATATGAACTCTCCAAATTAATAACGCTGTTATCCCTAAGGTAATTTAATCTTATAATCAAAAAAATTGGATCAATTAAACATTAATTTATGGAAAATTCATTTAAAGTTTTATTTATTATAATGTCACCCCAACAAAAAATAAAATAATTTTTTTAGTTGTTAATTCTAAATCCTAGTAAAATAAATTTATTTAAAATTCTATAGGGTCTTCTCGTCCCACTTATTTATTTAAGATTTTTTACTTAAACTCTAAATTCAATCTATTTTAATTAAAAAAGAAAATTTTTCATCCATTCATTCATACAAGCCTTCAATTAAAAGACTAATTATTATGCTACCTTTGCACGGTCAACTTACCGCGGCCATTAAAATATCATTGGGCAGAATAGACCTTTAATATTTTTCTAAAGGACATGTTTTTGGTAAACAGGTGAAAATTATATTTGCCTAATTCTTAAATACAACTTATCGTAATTTACTAATTTAATCATTTTAATAAAAATATTTTTATTAATTTAATTTTCTTAATATATACCTAAAATATATTAAATGTATTAAAATAGAAAATAAAATTTAACTTACTCATATAAAAAGGCTAATTGCAAGCCTATTTAATTAATTAAAATCTAAAATATTATAGAAATTATATTTAGCTTATCCTTAATATAATTAAATAAATATAAAACTTTACATTAAAATATAAGTTATAATATTTATTTTAAATTAAATTTAATTCTTAAGAAACCAGAAATATTATAGTTCGAGAGAAGTTTCATCACTAAAATTATTTTATTAATATTTATATTACAATAATTAACAAATAACCTTAAATCACTATAATTCAATAAAAATAAATTTTTATATATAATTAATTAACCCTGATACAAAAGGTACAAATTATAATTTTACTTATTTATATTTATTGTTTAATCTTCACAGTTCAATTAAAAATATTTTTTCCATAAATAGTACTAAAACTAAATAATTATTTTTACTTAAAATAATCTCAATAAATTAATTATAAATTTAAATTATTATTCAAATTATATTGATAAATCGATAATTTTTATTAGTGTAAATAATATGCCTTAAGCTCTAATTTGCACTCTAGCCACACTTTCCAGTACAGCTACTTTGTTACGACTTATCCCACTTTATAGTGGGAGTGACGGGCGATATGTACATAATTTAGAACCTAAATTCAAAAAACTATATTTAATAAATTTACTTTCAAATCCAATTTCATGATTTTCATTATAGAAAACAATTCATTTTTATAATAATGTAATCCATTCTTTCTTTAAAATTAACTGCACCTTGACCTGACATTTTATTAATAAAATAAATGAAAATTATTCTGATAAAGCATTCTTGACAGAGGTATACAAATTTATATAAAGTGAAATCTATCGTGGGTTATCGATTACAAAACAGATTCCTCTGATTAGATAAATTACCGCCAAATTCTTTGAATTTAAAGATCATAACTATTAATAATCTAGTTATTTTATTTACACTTTCAATAATAGGGTATCTAATCCTAGTTTTAGATAAAAGTTTCTCAGACATAAAAGTAAACACGTATTTATACATTATTTCACCAAAATTTAAAAAACTTACTATTAATTTATTTTTAACTGAAACTAATATAATTAAATTTAGAGAATCGTGTAACCGCAACTGCTGGCATGAGTTTTGTCCTCTATAAATAAAATTATTATCTCTAAAATTAATAATTAATAATACTTAATACTGCGCTATGAATAATTATCATTTAGATAGTTTTCAATCAATTTAAAGTTATGCATGTAATATAATTAAATATTTAATTTTCAAGCTAGAATAAAACTCCTCCTTTTACCTATTTATTAATAGCATAGTTTTCCAAAATGTCAAACAATCCCTTTAAAGCAATATTCACTCAAAAATGTATTATTTTTAATCGATGTTTCCTCACAATAAAAATGAGAATTCATGGCTGGTGAATTTTTTGGGATATATATTATTATATTTTCACATTAATTTATAAATCACGGCATCAAACCTTTGTAAACAGAGCTTTTACAATAATATTCACTCATTTGAGTAATCCCGGTTTTTAAATATTTATGATTTTATACAGTATGTTTATAGTTATATTAAAAATATCAATGTTAATATTACTGTATTACCACATTTATATATTCATATATAATATATATATATACATATATATATATATAATAGTATGTTTTTCTTTTTTTTTTTTTAGTATTAAAAAAAAAGAAAAACATACTATTATTATTATAAATATTTATATATAAATATATATTAATATATTATTTATATATATATGTGTATATATATGTATATATATATGTATATATATATAATATTAATAATAGTAATATATATATATATATATATATTTATATAGGTTCTTTTTTTACAGTAATACTGTAACACGTTTGTATGGACAGACTGTGAAATGTAGCTATCGTTTCGCGCACTGCATGTTTTTCTCGCATCTTATGTAACGATGTGCAGTCGCACTCGGAGTCAGGAGTCAGCATGAACATTTCATGTGTTGCATTAAAATAACTAGGGAACCATAAGATTTCCTCTTGGCATGTAACTATACAATTATTTTGTGGTCACGTTATGTAAATATTTGTGTTACTAAAAGCGAATTCGTTACATTTATTTTTATTATTTAATTCAATACAAAATATTTAATTATTATAATTCATCGTGTCATGGAACTAGTATTAGGCTACCGTAAATGGTGGTGACTTTGGTACAATTTTTGACGTTTTTTTAATTTTTTCCCCCAGTTGAAAATATTACAAAAATCGTTGATTCAGGTTTAAAACCATGTACACCATTGTTTGCTAATTGTAACTGGATTAGAAAAATAAACAAATAAAAGTTGTACCATTCTCACCACCTGATGTAGGTAACTTTGGTACACCTCGGTTTTCTATTGAACAAACACATGTAAGAGCATTTGTACCTATCTCACCCTCACTGTTATAGTCTCAGATGTTATTGCAGTCAGAAGGTAGTTGGAAATAGTACTAAAAAAAAAATCAGTTAATAATTTTTTTAGAAAATTTATTGAACAAGCATGACAAGAATTTTTTTTAATTAGGTAAAATAATACAATATAACAAACAGTGTCATAGTAAATTTGACTATCGAATACACAAAAGAAGACAAAAATTAAAGTTTAAATTCAAGTGGAACAGTTTTTTTTATTTCTTTAAATCAGTTAAAAATATGTTTCTGCTTGAAGAAGAGAACTTGGGAGGGTCAATCTTCTTTATTATTTTGTTGGAAGGAAACCAAATTATATCCTCCTTTTCTGGCCACTTCCAATATTTTCCGCATTTGACCATAGATGACACTTCGTATTCATAATCGCCGCTTTCCTTGGAAATAATTTTTCCTGGATACTTCCGTCCCTCATAATCTGCGACTACATAGTCTCCAACATTAAAAGTGTGTTGAGAATTCTCCTTACTTGCTTCAGAGGGTGTTTCACGAGATTGCTGGCACGTGATGTCACAGAAATCGTTGTCAGATCCTAAATCCAAGCTGCCAATGCTGTCATCCGTGTTCTGATAGGAGATAGAAGCATCACTTTCTGAGGAATCTTGGGTCTTTTTTCTAATGTTTTTTGTTTTTTCTTTCTTCTTAGTCTTAGGAGGTTTGGATGTTGATGGTTAACTCATTATTTAAATCGTCTGGCGTAATGCCTTTGCCAGGAGTGAGATTTAACTTTTTTTACGCTTCCTGCATTCAGTTGTGGTACCCCTTAGTGTTTGAAGGTGATTTAAAAATGAATCACCTATTTTCTCCCGGTACTGAGGCTGATGTTAAATTATTGTGTTGCTCAATATTCGAAAGACAGGTTCTTTGTCAAACGGAAAGATGCCGGATTTTTTAAAACCAGATTTTAAATTTTCTTTACCCTTCTCCAATAGGTTATCCCAAAGTTTACTAAGCAGCTTAGGAAATTGTTCCTTGGGAATAGTTCAACATCTTCTGCCATAGGGAGTATCTTTCCACTCATTTAACAACTTTCTCCACTCACCTTTCATTGACCTGAAATAGGAAACGTCAAGTGGCTGAAGTAAATGAGAGGTATGTGGGGGTAATGCTACGAAGGTTACATTATGCTCTTGGCACAACTTGAGCACATCAATGGTAAAATGAGAACTTAAACCGTCTCCAATGATAACTTTCCTCCCAGACTGTCTCCGTAAAACTGGTAGCAAATGGTAGACGAACCAGTCTTGAAAAACAATGTGGTCGATCCATCCACTTTTTGTCCTGTTATAACGAGTCCCTCGTGGACCACCTTTCTTCCATATACTGTAGACATTTTCGGCTTTAAAAATAACATATGGATGAAGGCAATCTCCATTAGCATTGCCACACATCATTACAGTGGTGCATGCTTTGGTGGCATTCCTGATACGCTCAGGATATTTTGTACCTCGCTTGACCAACACTTTTGTACAGCCAGGATCATCCTGTAAATTGGTCTCGTCATAATTCCACAAATTTTCAGGAGGTACCCCCTACATTTCTTCTTTTAAATTTTGAAAAAACCTTTCAACAGTGCCTTCATTCACACTAGCCTGGTTAAGGCTGATGTTTCTTGCCACTCTTCTTGAAATGTCATGATACCTTTTCAAAAAACCCTCGACCCAAGCTCGTCCAATAATATTGTTTTTGAAAATTTTTACTTTTCTCCCAATTGAATTAAGGTATGATTGTGCGATTACCTTCAAATCCATCACAGTCACTGGGAACCCATAAGTGGATGTAGCCACAATATGAGCCACCATAATCGCCTCCTCTTCCATAGGTAAAATCTCCTGTCCACCAGGGCTTCTCACTCGGTCACCAATTTTTCTTTTATTGATGTGGTTCACAATCGTGTTTTTAGCAATTCCGTATCTAGAAAAGAAAGAAAAATAAGTGTAAATATAAATCTCAGATTAATTTCAAGTACTAAATGCATTTTATTTTGGTAAAAAAAAAATTAAACTCACTTTTCTGCAGCTTTCCTTATTGATAAACTGTGGTTTATTACAGATTCAACTGCTTTCTCTAATGATTCCTCAGTGTAATTGCGATAGGAACGACACCCAAGTTTTCTAAAGTATTCTCGAGGCATAATCTCGATCTGAACCAGAAAAACATTTGTACCAAAGTCACCACCAAAACTTAGTTTTTCAGATATTTTTAGAAATTAAAATAAACCTAAATGACTTATGAATACAGTTTCAAAGGGAATAAAGTCAAAATAGATTATAAAATTGAAAATGTACTTACTTGATTGCACAAAATATATATCAGTAAAAAATTTCGAGAAGGTTTCACAAACAACTTTATACCGTCTGTTGTCAACAGCTGATACTAATTGGCGCCTAACCTTAAAAACAAAATCAAGAAGGCATTGCACAGCAGATGTTTGCTGTTGGAAAATCAGCTGATCAAATAGAAGCCATACTATCTTGGTGGCATGTAAAATAAGCCCGCCAGAAACGTTTGAATTTCAAAAATGCACATGTACCAATGCCACCCTCTATGTACCAAAGTCACCACCATTTACGGTACTTATTTTTACAACTCCTCGTTGTTTATGTACACTAAAACTAACAATTTTAATGGTTTGCGATT